>JABUQX010097276.1:0-7500 GCA_015478945.1 Trachelipus rathkii | reverse complement strand
TTATATAGTATTTTATTATATATAATATATATTATATATATATTATATATAATTATTTATTATATATATATTTATATAATATTATATGTATATAATATATATTATAGTATATATTAATATATTATATGATATATATATATATATAGGCCAAGGTAAAAGGGAGTTTGATTGCAAGAAATTATTTGGTTTTCGTTTTTTTGGTACTTATATAACAATGTAACCATTGTAAAAATATTTTATTTTTTTAAGCGATTTTCCCAGTAACTATCTTAACTTTATATCTATATATATATATATATATATATATATATATATTATATTATTAATATATTATACTATATATATATATAATATATATATATATATGATTATTATTATTTATAATTTATAAATTATATAATATATATATATATATTTATAGTTCTTTTATTTTTATTTATTTTTTTTATATTATTTTGGGGGGGGTATCTTTTTAAAAAGAAAATCCACCAGGCCACTCAAGCGTAGCGAGAGGGGCACCCTTTTGCTTTTAGAAGGGGACGGGGGGATGATATAGAGGGGGGGGCCGAAGGTCCCACCCCGGATGAGAAATAATATATATATATATATATATATATATATATATATATATACCCATATAGCACAGATGGGTGCAGGTATGCATCACAGCGACGTTAATGTTCGTCGCATTCGTCACATCACACATACGTTGTATATGTGACATTGCTGTTACTCGTCTTATGTGAAGTACTCTCTAAGAGCTTTTTTCGTTCAAAATACAACGTATTTGCGACGTAACATTGTTACTTTTAAGTGCTTCCAATGATAATTAGATACACTGAGAAATAAAAAAGCTATGACGTCTCAAAGTTGCAAAATATCCCATAGAAAATATTAATTTTTTTTAATGATATAGAAAAATTAGTACTTTAAGAAAATAATTTTCGTTTTTCGGAGAAATGAAAAATAAAAAAGTTATGACGTCTCGAAGTTGAAATAAATTCCATAGAAAGTCAGTCACAATGCAATCAATAGAAATCGCATTTGCCATGATATTATTTCGAAAAAAACGTAAATAAATTGTTAATTATAATTTTGAAATTAAATTTGAATCTTAAAACGAGGCTCATGAATTTAAATTTTAAATTAAAAAATAACTGTTTTGAAAAGAAACTACTTCATATCGCGTACGAAATACTGCGAGCGACCCAATCATTTATTAAGTCGGTATATAGTTGCGCGATGTCTGCCATCTTTGTTCAGTTCTAAAAATATATATACAGTATATATAATTTTTTTTATATATTTGTAAATTTTGTGAAAATATACTATTTACCACATGTACGATTGCTTTATACTTGTTAACTGTGTTTCATACGGTATAATAAAAAAATATATATTTTCAAACATAATAGGCTTTACAATGGCAA
This sequence comes from Trachelipus rathkii, assembly GCA_015478945.1. Lineage (NCBI taxonomy): Eukaryota > Metazoa > Arthropoda > Malacostraca > Isopoda > Trachelipodidae > Trachelipus > Trachelipus rathkii. Next base: position 6,070 of record JABUQX010097276.1, on the reverse strand, counting down.
CATATTCACATTGTGTTGGCATATTTCTTAACAAAAATATTTTTACGGTTTGCTTATCTCGTGGAAGTTTATTCATTATGTAATATGTAATTATTTTACAATGTTGTGTCAGGAATGCAAAGTATGAATGCATGTATTAACATCATTTACCCATTATGATATTTGTAATCAATACCCTAGATTACGCAAGAGAAAAACACAAAATTAGGTTTTACCGGTATGTGCCAAACATAGATTAGCATCAACCACTATTGATGAAAATTTTACAAAATAAAATATTTATGCCTATACCAATAAGCTGGATAGTTTATAATAAGTAATACTTATATATAATATATATAACTACTATATCTAATATATATATATATTATTTATTTAGTAATATATATATTATATAACTATATAATATATTATTATTATAAATATAATATATATAAATAATAACTATATATAACTGTAATGAGTAGTATACTATATACGCCTATTAATAATAAGATTAATGATATTGCTAGGGGTAGCTGAATATTTTAAAAAGAATGGGGTAATTGTAAAGTTTAGGTCGGTCAACCATTACTCGGTGGCAGTTTTATAAAAATACAGCTATAGACTCTAAATAATAATTGATAATAAGTATATTAAAAACAACAAATTGCGTATATATTGAGTTTAACACATTCTCATCAAATATCGATATTTTTTTTACGATCATTTTTTTTTTTTTATTAATTCGTCCCCATTTAAAAGATACTAAAATAAATATGGTGCAAAACCTTTCTCTCAAAATATAATTATAATAATCAATCACAAAAATAAAAATTTTTTAAATTCTCATTCTCTTTTAGGACAAATTAAGTTTAGGTTATGAGAAATATAGTGACTCTCTTTTAGTTTATAAAGTTATACACATAGATAAACAATTTGGACGTTAGTCTTACTATAAACTCTATAATCATTTCATAACCATCACTGATATTTTTTAACTGTTAATCTCTAAATTTAATTTTGTATTAACTAATACTTTAGCATCGTTGCTTTTAGATATCAAAACATTGCAGGGATTGAATTTTAAAAAATATCGATTTTTTTGAAATATCGATTCAACTCTATAATTACCACAAAAATGACTGATGTCTTTAGGAAAAAAAGTTACAAAGTTCTCAAATAGTTTGAATTAATCTCTATATTCTTTTCTATATATTCCTCAAATGACTCGGATACTTCAATTTTCTTACACCTTTTACGTTTCTGTAGGATTACTTTACAAAATCACGAGACAAAAAATTATGACCCATAAACCATAATGTGAAAAATATAGATTAGTATCACCTCCCCACCCCTCCAACTAAAACTAAAAAAAATAAAAAAAAATTAAAAAAAAAAAAAAATAAAATAAAAATATATTATATATATATATATATATATATATATATATATATATTTATATTATATATATATATTATATATATTATTATATATATAATATTATATATATATTATATCCTATATCCATATACATATCGATTGCATGGATCCAAACACATTTCATAAAAGTTATAATAAAACTTGATAGTTATAAAATTTATAAACTATTGTAATAAAAGAGCTTCATACCTTTAAAAATGTTAAAAAAAAGTTTTATCTTTTGTTATCTTAAATGAAACTTAACATATACCTTTACTTTACGCTAATTTATTTTTTACATTTATAATTTATTTCACTTTCCATTGTTTAAGAATGAAAAAAATAAAACATGCTTTTCTGTAACCTTGAACACCTTGTACATTTTTGTTTGTGATATATTGGTAAAGATAGTCAGATGAAGATTTTTTTTTTTATTTTTTTGGTGAAGCCAGAGCAGGAAAATCTTCTTAACTATCTTCTTAAAAAAAGCAGGTCCTTGAAACCTGAATGTAAAATAGAAACAATAAAGCCTAAGTGGATTGAAAGTTGTGGAGTTCATAAGTTTCATATTTTAAATAGTAGATGTGTCGGTGACTCATTAAAAATATACTTCCTTAATATCTGTTCATCCCTATTTAGATATAGTTTAATTATGTTTAGAGACAAAGTGTGTGATCTAAAAATATAGAGAAGGAGTAAAAAATTATAATTAATTTAGCAAATAAACTTAACTTGTCAATAGAGTTAACGGCAAAAGTAGCAGACAGAAATAATATCGATATAGAAGGACCCACAAGTTCTTTTAGCTTTTATAAAATTTAAAGTAAAATAAACCTATTACTAAATTAAAATTATTGAAAAGTTTAGCAAGTTTCAGAAAGGTATTGGTTATATTTTCAATACTTTATTTTGCATCAGTGTTTTACTTGAGAAAGATTGGCATTAATATTTACAGAGACTAATAGTTTGAGTATAAGTTGTGTAATAAATAAAGCGTTTATAATTTGAAATTGAGTTGAATGAAATTAAACCCTTACTAGACCACAATGACTTGGATAAAGCTGCAGGCCTGATGGTCTATATAGTGCGTGATGATTTCTTAAAAGGGAGTGTGATAGATATTATTGTGAAGGGCGAGCTGTATTTGTTTTTAAGTGATCTGTAAAATTTCTGAAGATAACCAAGGGATTGGGAAAAGTTACATAGATTTGCATATTATAAAATTTTTTTAGAAACGGATTAACCAATAGAGAGAATTTTGAAAATTATTAGACCAAGTTAGCCTTAACATCTCTGGCTGATTGTTAAAAAGTTACTGAAAGGTTTCATATTAGTTAAACATTAGGATTATTTAAAAAATATGTATGATTCCTAGCATGTTTATTAGAAAGGGTAGATTGTGTCAAACAACTCTCCATTTAATTTGAGCTAGTTAATTACATTTACTGACTGCTTTGACCAATGTTATTCAGTTGATTTGATATATTTCAGATTTCAGCAAAGCTTGTAATTTGCAGCACAAGGCTGATTGCAACTATTATTCACAATGTGTGATAGGGCGCAGTGGGATTGCATGGTAATGGGATTTAAAAGAAGTGGTGCTGAAGACATAGTTGACAGCTTCATGGGAAATGGTTTGAAAAAGGGCTGTTTAACAGGGCTCAGTTGCTAGGCCATTATCAGTGTACATGATATACAAACACTCGCATCTCAGCTTCATATTAGTAGTTATCTATATTATTACTAGTACGTATATATATATATATATATAGTATATATATATATATTATATTATATATATATATATTATATAATATATATATGTTAAATATAATATATATATTATATATATATATATATTTTATTATACTGCACATAGGGACCAGGGGACGTATATTTCAGGATTATAAGGTTGCAGATGAATAGAGCTTAAGTTTGTTGAACTGTATAGAATAATGATGTAGGCTAAAGATTTTTAAATTGATCTTGGAATAACCTGCGGATCCGGCAGATTAAATTTCAAATGAATTTTGAGATTAAAAAGGTGTAAGCTTATTTAATTGGGTTACTTTACCATTAAAGCTATTTACTATTTATTTCTAATATTAGACGTACCTAAATTTTAAGTCTTTTGAACAAGAAAAAGACTTGGATATGATGATAAACAGTAGTCTGGAAAGTGAATAAAACAGTGCTCATGGAAACTAAGGAATAGTATAGTATAAGATTGTAGGTATATAAAATCGCATATGTTCTTTTACAAGAGCAAGAGAGGTTGTAAATAAGTGTGTTATTAATAGCAATTGTAGGCTAGTATTAGTGGTATTGTGCAAAGTTTGTGCCTATTATTTTATGAAAAAATCATAGGACATATGCTGAGGAAGATTACTGGATAGGTAATATGGATGATATGGGTATTATATAGTGTATTATGACTAATAAGCCAAATTGGTGGGTTTTTAGCTAGTTATTAAATAAGTAATAGTGTTAAACTGCATGCCTAGGATGGACAATATTCTATATTAATATATACCTGGGTTTTTGCATTTTGCTTAATATAATGTTGCTTAGGTAGTAGTTGGTTTATATATTATATTGGCTATATTAGCTTGTGCTTTGTGTAGGATATTGACAAGCCTTAAGGTGCAGTGTTGGTTATGAATGTTTCATGAGCATGTGTTTGATGATTGTGTTTGATTGGAAATCTTGATAGCTTCATGTGGCTTCTTACTGTCTCTGTATTTCCTATGTTCTCACACATACACACACCTACATACACACACACCACATACACACTCCCCCTACACACACACACACCCCCACACACACACCTACACACTCATATATATATATATATAATTTTATAATTATATATTTTATAACTATATATTTATATGTATTATTATATTATATATTATATTATATATATAATATATAATATTATATTATATATATATATATATTTAATATTATATATATATATATATAGGTCAGTGTCTAAGCTGATTCATCATGTAACTCAGAGAACAGCAGTGCCAACCTACAGTAAATACAAATTATTATATTTGGAATCAGTGGAAAATTTTATTTTGAGTCCGTTAAATTTTTTTTTCTTCATTTATTCGTCGGAAATATTTAAAAAAAAATTTCCCCATCGTCCACCGGGAGGCTGAGAGACCCCGACTCCTGCCATCTTTGTGTTTTACCCTTGGGATTCCTTAGTTTAAAATAAAAGAATAATTTAACTTCGGCTTTACTCACCTTTGGTATACTTTAACTAAAGGAAATACCAGTGTTAGGGTAAAACACGCAAAGATGGCAGGAGTCTGGGTCTCTTGGCCTCCCGGTGGACGGACGCGGGGACTTTGTCCCCCGTCTGTCCCCCAGTGCTCTCAAGCCCCCTAAATGGGGAATATACTTTTTTTTTTTTAAAATTATATTTCACCATATGAATAAATAATAAAAAAATAAAAAAATTATAAAACCTTAAAATTTTCGCTGATTCCAATAATATATAATTTATTTTACTGTAGGTCCTGCCGTTCTTGAGTTACATGATGTCAGCTTTAGACACTCAGACCATATAATAATATATATATATATATATATTTATATTGTATATATGTTTATATATATAAATTATATTATATATATATATAATATATATATATATAATATATATATATATTATATTATATATTATATCAGGGTTCACACTTTCTGGAAAGATGTTAAAATATTAGGGAAAAAAAAATTGGGCAGGGAAAGTCAGGGAAACGTTTTAAAATATGCTGAAAGTCAGGGAAATTCCAAAAAAAGTCATGAAATGTCAGATTGCGGAAATTTAAAATTTTCCAAAATATGTAAGAAATGATCCATTGGACCATTGTTAGCATATTTGCTTGATATATATTTCTCTTTCCTTATGTATAATTGTTGGATTAGAGAGCATGTATTTGATAAGTGAATGAAAAGTATGGGCGAGGAATGACACTTCTCCATAAATTTCTTCTATCCTGTTTTTTTTCTATTTTTAGTTCACTATATACCTTACTCTTATTCTGTTCCTATTCTGTTCGTAGTTTGTGTTCCAAGTTTCATCTTCAGCGATTTGAAGGTGATTGGTATATGGATGTTTTTTTAGACTGTATGACTTGACTTAATCTGTTTATTTTTCTTTTTAGGGAATTATACTTTTTTGAGGTGTTTTTTTTATTTTTTGTAGGTTTTGACGAAAGTGAATTTTGATTTTTGTGCAGTTGAAGTATTATTATTTTTTATAAATGTATTTTCAATCAAAAAAAAAATATAAACAACTTTTATCGATATCCAGTGGTTGGACGTCAAACTGATCCTTGGTTCATTTTCTGTTTCACAGATTTATCAATGTTCTCGCTAGACTCTTTGATTATATGGAAAGATTCTTAAGTCCAGTTAAAATGCCTTTGCTACAAACAACAACTACGCTGTTTGCCATGGTGACGATTTTTTACATGACAAAACTTGTAATGCCAGGAACTGGTTGCCAAAGTGCAAGAATGACAGAAAAGACTATTAGAAAGTATGCATCCTCTGAAGTTAACAAGCCTGTCCAATGCGCTCGTCATCAGTTGATCCTAGTATAGTTTTTCATCAGCCAGAACAAGGGGAAACAAAGATTTGATTTATT
>JABUQX010097275.1:15000-37767 GCA_015478945.1 Trachelipus rathkii | reverse complement strand
ACAATTATATATTTTTGTTTTGCATAATCAAGACAATTAATATAAGGATTGGTAGGGGTATAAAGTTTTTGGCTTTCAGTTTATCGGATGCCTATTAGATTCTCAGATCACTGTGGCTCCAGAGGTCTACTTTCTAAAGAAAGTGCATTACTAGTAGTAACTAATACTCACATATAATTAATTATTCTGTGAGAATTAATCAAAAGCACTTACAATACGTTAATAATAAAACTTATTTTAGGTAATCAGTAGCATATTAAGTACTCACGCACTTTGAGTGAAAGGCTCCTGTTCTTTTAGTAGTATATATATGGACCAGTATCTTGTTTATCACCTTATTATACCTTACTTTTGGTTGATGAGGAAATCTTAAATTTAAGTTATAGTATAGTAAATAGTTCGTAGTCAGTGTTATATCTAAATTAATTTGAGAACATATCTATTTCAAATATAGAGATTTGTAATCTGGCTATAATGAGTCTAATAACTCATTTTTCTATTTGGATGCCTTAATTGGGCATTATTAAAGTATATTATTATATAGAGTATTTTATCCTCAACCATTAAAATTGTAATTAATATGTATGAATGTAGTAAATATCTGCTTTTAAGTTTATATTAAGATGATGGTTTCTTATTATTCTATATATTGGATATATATTTACATAATTTATTTAATATATCCATATAATCAAATAAACGAGTTTCATCATCACTACTATCAGTTGGTTCAAAATAATCTCCATTATACAAAATCAAAATCACATATTCTAGTTCAATAACATATATATATAAATACATAATATCAATTGCAATTTTTAATACATTATATAACTTTATATTTTTAAAATCTAGTATGAATAATGATATCTTAAACGCCTTGTAAACTAATATCTTTATTTTAATCCTTTAAAATAATTATAATATTCTTTATTTGATAAAATACACTTGTTGGCTTCATCGATTAATTGATCGAAAAGTCGTCATTAGATCAAAGCAACACATTTTAGTAAGACGTTTTATATGTCATAAAAAGTTCCTCTTTTTAGTTGACCTCTGACCTTAGTGCAAAAAGATAATTTGCAATATAATTAATATAATATAATTCATGATAAGATAATACCGAGTATAAAGTACAAAGTGTGGTATTAATGAGAGTTTATTATATGAATGTGAAAAATTAATCATATATAAGGATCTATTCCATGGATTTGAAGAATAAACATCCTTTGTTGCACTAATCAAACTATATATATTTGCTTATATTGTGCGTTAATATAAGATTCAATAAAAATTTGTGAGAAATGAGTAAAGATTTTAGTTAAAGCTATTGATGATGTAGCTTTTATCAGTACATACATATTAGCTGTATGGTCTTATGTAAAGAGTTTCAGTGTATCTATTCACTCTGAGTATAAAAAATTTATATTTAATTAGGGTTTCTACTCAAAGACTCACTGGCGAATTCGCCAACCGTTACAAAAGTATACTATAAAACAAGGAGTATGCAGTTGGCTTAGATACGTTATTGAAATATCTAAATATATTACTATTTCCCATCTATTCACTAACTGAGGCAGCCTATACTGTAGTAACTCTAGTTCTTATAGTCTTCTCCTATGTTGGGTCATTTATTACCCGGTTCAGATAATCAATGATTTGTCTATGTTAGCATGACACTCATATATATATAACAAGCCTTCATGTTTTATATTTAAAGTATTAAAACTCTACTCGAAAAACCAGATGCAATTATTATCGTGAGCTTTTTGATCTATATATTATTGCGCAGAAAAAAGGTTAATCTGGTAATAAAGGCTTATCGATCACTACAAACATCCTATATATATGTTTTTTGGTTCAACATCCTCATACCTTTATTATATTATGCTAAATTTAATATTATTATATATAGGCTTATATCTCTCATGATCTTATTAGAGGATGTAAATATCGCACTTGATATCTACAGCATTCTATTTAAATATTGTAGGTACTCTGGTTATTTGATATTATTAATTAATATATGTTAGGCACTGATCCTACAACTAATATTATAAAAAAGAATTTATTATTAACCTATAGATGCTCACAAAACAAAATAGAATGGAAAGATGGTTATATAGGTTTCCATCTAGAGTTTGGGACTTTATATATATACTTAAATTAAATGAATATAAATTAGCAAACTGTTTTAATGTGTGAATGAAATGAGGGTAGTAAATATGTTATAAAACATCAGGAATATTACATGATTAACGCATTTAGATAGTCTTGGATATTTATTATTTATAACTTCCCGTATTTAACAGATAAGTTAAAACTTATATAGCTAAATATATCTTCTATGAGTAAATGCTGATTATATAAGGCATAAATAACTAAAATAATGAATATTGTATTATATTGTATTTAATCATTGCTGTCTCTATTGATTCAAGTGATTTTTTTAGTAAAATCCTCTTAAAATATTCATTTTTACCCTCGTTAACTTAAGAGTGTCGGTTTATATTAATTCTAGAAAATTAACTATGGCATTAGGTCTCTAGATAGGGATGTAAGTATTACCTGCTGATGTTTTAGCTTCCTGGTCTTCTTCACTATGTTCAGATTAAAATAAATATACATAAATATAATATTGAAATTATGTGAAATTAAAAGGTGTGCTTTCTCACTTCTTGAACAAACTCTTTATTCATATTTTGTGATAGCCTTCATTACCCCTATATATTGTTATGGTATTTTGTGTACGTTTTAATAGTATATTATAATATATAGGTCAATGAGTAGTATGTTTTTAATATTCTAAAAGGCCAAGGTGGCCCCTTATACATAAATTCTCGGGCTTTATATGCCTCTTTACGAAGTTGTTATCTGTATTGGTCTTTAGTTTCTTACAAATGTAGTTTTCGCACAATTCAGTATATGGGTTAAGGCGAGAGCATTTCTTGTCTAGATCACTCGATATAAGAGAAACAGATTCCTCTTTCAGAATATAAGGCGATTATAACGAGTGTTTTTCTTAGTAATGTGCTTCCAGCGACACATGGTGATACTAGACTACAAAAAATATTGTCCGTTCATGGTCAAGGCTTCAGGTAGGTATTTCTTGCAATATTTGTGAAAAATAAGTATATATAGCAAGTTTTACAGATAAATAAAGAACCTAAATATAACTATAACACCTTCAAAAACACACAAATTCATCAAAAAATTCACACAAATCATAAAGTTGGAGAGCCAAAAGACGTAACAATTACTAATACAGAACTCTTTTTCACCAACAAATCACTCTTTCATTCTCTTATGCGCTTTATCCTACTGTGCAATTGTGTGGAAAGCGCTTACGAAGACGCCAGCCAGATTATAGACTTAAACCCACGCCTTACGCAGTGCTAGCTATATCATACCGTATCCTTACTTTTCTATATACAGAAATTGGCCGATCTGTGGGCGTAAAAGAGGTCCTTCGCGTGTTTTGGTTTCTTTAGATCAAATTCCTCAATGTGGCCTTGATAAACACTTATAATTAATGTTTGTCGTCGACGCGCACATATGTCCGAAACTAGACTTTGTTAGCTCATGATACACACACTACTTGATCGCGATATATGATTTCTCTAGTCTTTTGTTCCCTAATAATTTATACAGATTATCACGCGAATGTTATGTGACAGTAGGCATAGGTGGCATATATATTATAAAATGAGATAAATACATAAAATATATATCATAAATTTACTATAGCAGGAGTTAAATAAAAGTGAGCTGAGTGAAGATTTAGGTGTGATTCAGTATAAAATAAGTATCCAATATCTAATATTATAGGTTTAGAATAAGATTAATGACATAGCATACATTGTTTATTTCTTTAAAGTGAGAGATATTATTTCCTAAATCCTATAATATAAAGAGAAGAAATAAACCATCAACTTTGTTTAAAAGATCAACTTAACTTAATTCAATATAATTTAACATAAAGGCCTAATCCGATCCAAAAGTAGAATTGCTAACCTAAGACATTTTATATATATATAGGATAATGTGATAATAATCCAAATTCTTCTTGTAGCAGGATCATCATCTCAACTATAATTAATAATAGCTAGTACATTTCATTATCATAAGATGTCAACACTTGGGTGTTTCATTAACCACTTTTATTATTATATAGGCTTACTGGATTACTAAGGCCAGGCAGGCTGTAAAAAATTTTTTGTCAGACTGTATAGTTTTAGTAATAACATTACTCTATTATGTTAACACGATATAATAATAATATATAATATATATATTATATATATATTACCTTTAAATTCCCAAAATGACTAATCTTCCTCATCATAAGAGTTATAATTATTATTTGTGTAGCGTAATAAAAGTCTTCCACCTCTTTGAGAGGCATCTTCGTTGTAAGATTATAAATGAATAAGGTGAATTATTATTTACTCAAAAATAAATTAGTATCTATATATTAATTTTAACACTCTTGAACCGCTTAAGATATTACAGAGCTATTTACATTGTTGATGTTCCTTTCACCAATAAATAGTATGTACCTATCACTGAAGAATCACACTTGTTAATGACTTTCACATTTTTTCACTCAATGATCAACGCAAAGTACCCTCCTGGATATTAATTTAGATAGCATAACCAGTGGACCATACGAATATTGTTATCCACAAAGATATACATCTGAATGTGAAATCGTCGCAAGGAGAACAAGGTAGAATAAATACACTAATAGGTGTAAGAATCCGTCTTTATGTTACTCATTCAATTACTGTGTATTTCATCACCATTCGAGATCGCCTTGTATTGCAGATGAAACAGATGCAGTTATAATATTCTCTATTAAACAGATAGCATAAGTTATTATTACCTAGTTTTTCGGTAAAGCAAAAAGCATATCAAGTTTGATTTGTGAAAGAAGAGAATATTGATTTGTAGCGAACTATGCTCAGCACATTTGAATAGAGATATCAATAAAAGGAAATAGCTATTTCTCTGTTCAGATTTGGAAGATTCTACCCGCTTATCTTTTAGCCTCGTGGTGCGTACTTTGGTGAGCTTGAAGTATGGTTTTGGGTAATATGACTCCACTATTTGTTGGTATAACTCTGCGTAAGAACGTCTTGCACACCTACTTAGGATTCAATAAGAGTTAGGTGAATAAGTAAGAAATGTAGAGTAGTGGGTGAATTGAATTAACCAGGATTCAGTGTACTTACTAGTTTTTGAGAGGTGACGGTTGTAGTTAGAGCAGTATGAATAAGATCCGTGGACAAAAGAGAGTTATAGATCAATATATGGAAAAGTTGTGCCGATTGTTAGCAATGCTCGCACGACATGGGAATAATAAGTGAGAAAGAGTAATCTGCTATACGCGCTGAAGAACTCGGAGAGAGTTTTAGCACTGTTATTTCGATATGACATATAAACGCCGAGGATCTGGAGTTGTTTGGCAGAACTTTGGTTCGTCAGGAGCAAGATAAAATCATAGAGTGCTTGGAAAAGTGTCGATATGCACTAGGTAGTAATGGATTTTCTTTGGCGAGACACAATGTATAAGGTGTTCTGAAATTCGATTTCTTCAGGGGTGGATAAGGAAGGATGAGTGAAGCGCCAGGCAAGGAGATGGTCAGGGGATAGGAAGTGTGAATTGCTAAGCAAAGAGGTGTGTCTGGAATGAATACAAGGTAACAAGTAGGTGCAAATAGGTGATTCGAGAAAATAATGTGGGTTAAAGTGAAATTGAGTGGAGGAAACTGAGCGCCGTGTTCTTGGCTTTTTGTAGAGATATGGCGCGAGTGTTCATGGGACAAGGTTAATCATTGATGTTGTGAGACTGAGGACGAAAAGAAGAAGTCAGAGAGAAGATGAAGTTGTGGAGTTGTGTTTTGAAAATTGTAAAGAATTATATGGGGGAAAAAAATGGGTAATTTTGGAGGCTAGTCAATGACTATAATATTTTCTCGTATTTGATTCAGAAGTGCATTGACTATAACCAGGAGTGGGACATAGAGGGAGGGAGTTTGGTGAAGAATACTATTTTAACCTAGGTCCATTTTGGGGTAGGGGAAAGGAATGTTTAAGGAGACAATCACTGTCTCTCTCGTCTCAGGATGGGTTAGATGTTGTTGATACGATAGGATTGATAAGTTGTGGATAGATAACTTGGCTTACGACAAGAAATAAGGATAAATATCCATACAGCATATTTCCGATCGCGATGGCAAAACATGGAGTATATAGACGGGAGAGTGGAGGGGATTATCTCATTGATCCAAGGTCAAATTTATCGAAATAGTTCTCAGTGTATAATTTATAATACAAGATTAGGAAAGTGTATGTAGACTAAGACTGTGCTAAATCTTAGGATATGTGAATGTGTATTTCTCACGTAGGGGACAAACGCGTTAGAGGTTCGGTTTTCACCTGATCCAATAATCTTTTGGTTGGATCTCTGCTCAGACGATTAAAATCAACATTTGCTCCCTCAATTCAGTCAGAAAGACCTCTTAGACGGGGCGCTCTTGATGGTGAAGGATGAGTAATCAGAGGTTTGAGACATGATACGCCAAAAAGAAAGTTATGGTAAATATTAAGATATATTGAGAGTTAATAAAAAAAAAAAATTATTAACAATAATATAATTATAGGCAATGGAGATTTTTGTGATGTATATGCGAAGTTTTATGGCAGCGTGGGGTAAGTGGGTAGGTATAGAAACTTGATTATAGGGAGGTAAGCTCTGAGAGTTGGACGGTAAATATATATGTCTGTCTAGTGTGATAGCTTGTATGTGTGAGAGATGATGTATTTATAGATTATGGGAGGTTATATTAAAGGAGTTATCTCATATTTTTTGATGGATATTAGAACTGATTAAGGCCTATGAACGGATATTGACAAGGATGTTATAAATGTTGGTAGTTGTATAGGCCGAGAAGTTATGAATAGTTTTGTCTACATGATAAGGGAGGTGAAGGTGGGATCATGAGGAGGTTGAAAGTTCTATGTGTTCAAAAAGAAAAGTGTGCCTTCACTATGTAGAAAATGGATAATGGGACAAATGAGTGAGTGGATTGAGAGCGTGAATGTAGTGGATAATCATTTCTATATATCCACGAAGTATAGAAGCTGGATACTGCAAGATGACGGTTGGTGACGAGGAGCCGAAGAGAAATGCTCTAAGTAATGAATAATCGAGATTGGTAGAAGATTAGTGAACAAGAGTATAAATTGCATTAAAATATCATTTTCTTAAGAAAGCAAAATAATCTGGAAAGAAGTAAATAGAAAAAAAGAGAAGAGGAGGAGGGGGTAGTGGTGTTTATGGGGAGTAGGGTAAAAGGGAAGATGTTCGTACTCTGTTGGGATTTTGAAATTAATTTGTCGCTATCAAGGGCGCATGAATCGGGTGCAGTATAATAGCTCGTGTGAGCGCGATTCTATCACTACTCAATATTAGAAAGTGAACCTTCTCACTATGAGAGTGATATTTGTGTAATGGATAGAGGATTGAGGAAGATTTTTACTTAAATATCATAAGAGGCGTGATGGACTTGGGGGAACGTGGAATATATGCAAAAGAGAATGAGTGAACGAGTAAGAGAGTATTGGAGAAGTTAACCAAAAAATTGGTTTGAGAAAACTTAACAAATTATTCAGGTAGGCTAATTTAGATTCACAATGTGGTTATAACACTAAACTATGAAATAATAAATAGGAAGTCCACAGGTTTAACGATTGTTAGTAAAAAGCTATCGTGAAATAATGGATATAGCTCACGTGATTAGGGAGAGATATAAACACACAGAAAGGAGCGTGTAGGACAAGAGTAATATAAGGTGAGTGAAACAAGGTACTTTATTTATGAGAATATATTATGATTGGAAGGAGTATAGGAATGAAGAGCGTATCCATACGTGATTGAGTTTGCGAATGAAGTAAGTGAGTTAGTTTGTAGTGAGTATCTCTCGCTGTTATCAAAGAGGTGCATCAAAGGGGATTTAAGGATTGAAGTAATTGAAAAGTGTAGAATTAGAAATTATCTATTTGGTCTTTTGAGTGTAGGTTATGAGATGACCCCGTGAAAGTGCTCATGAGAGAAATTTGCTCCTCAAGTAATTCAGCTGAATTTTGAGTTTAGTGCTTAGCAGTGCGTATGAGATTTAAGATCGTGGAGAGGAGATGTAATTCGTTTGAGGAACAGGAAATCAGAAGGAGGATTGAGTATGTGTGAGTATGACGTTGGATAGATGATAGATGCTGATTCTCTATCACGAACATATTTTAAGAGTATACTGTATAGAAGTATATATCGACGATTAGAATTTAGGAGATGAAATCCGCAGTTTTAAATTAGCATTAGGTGAACATTGCTTGAGAAAAGTGTTATAATTGGTGATATACGGTAATAAGGAACCTGGACGTAACCAGTGGCATATACTCTGATCACGAATCGTGTTTAACTATATGAGGGTGAGTATAATTATTTATGAGATGAGAGTTGTCTTGAAACTTTAGCACACAATGGTGATTTAATTCGTGATAAATATCAGAACATAAGTCTTATAAAAAGAGAAATAAGTCCAACTATTTATAAGAGCAAACATATTGTCAGAATTGATGTGTCCACGATAGATAAGATTGCCGTCAGAGCAGGGGAGAGGAGTGTTACTGAAATGTGATTATCATGTGGAAAATGTAGTGATGAAGAAGGTGAAGTTGTAGAGATTAACACAGGATGTGTAATACTCTAGAACCTGTCTGTATAGAACTAGTATTGTATATTATGTATTTAGTTTAATATGTTGTCTAGTGATGTCGAAATAGAATTACCTATGTGGGATAGGTGAAGATTGAGTGGCGGGCAAATTGTGTGAAATTGAATTCACAATGTGGGTGACTCAGATTGGGAAAGTGAACATGAATCTAATTTTGCGGATGATCTACCTTGGTGCGAACGGATTCAGAAGGGTTGTAGTATTTGGGTGAAGGAGTTTGAGAGAGTGTGTGGACAAAAAGGGTCTTAAGATAAATTGTGCGTTAAAAGTCAAAAGATATTTTGATAAGCTCAGTTAGTTTAGATGAGAGAGGATATACAGTATGAAACGGACGCAAAAAATTTCTCCAAAGAGAAGACGACGTTTTTAACGCTCACTCTGTTCTTAACATAGGAAGAAGAATGGTCCGGATGGTATCTCTCTTCAGGATATTTACGCTGCGCATCCGGAATATTTTATGGTAAATTATTGCGAACAGAAAGAATGTTTAGGAATAAAAGAGTGATTAAGCTAGATTAAGATCATACTGTGAGTGAGTGAAGCACGTAAGATGAATATGCAGAAATCTCAAATGAAGTATATTGGAAGTCGACGAATGTTGATCGGAAGTAAATCGCTTGAAAAGTGTGAGAGTGAGTTATATAGCCATATGAAAACTCTCAAGATTACAAGATTACTGGATTTTGCCTTGGAAATTAAAAATTGTGTATAACACACTCATACAATGCGAGTGTCTTGTCGGAAATATGAAACTTCGTCGGCTGTAAGATAAGATACTATTGGGGGTTGAAATGCTAGGATACCATTGCATTCCACAATCTTATGCTAATTAGCTGTTGTGTAGATGAAAATAGTGGTGAGACAGAGCAAGGTTAATGTTGGCAATGGTTAAGATATGTTTGTTTCTCAAGTAAATAGGAGAGGCTATAAATTTTAAGTTCTGTTGTATGATAGAGAGGAGTTTGGGGAAAGACAAGAGTTTGGTGTTAGGAGAGGCACGGAGAGTGTTAGTGATCAGAAAATGTTATCAAGTGATATGAGGTTTTATAGGAAGATATCTTAGGGTAGAGATATATGGGAGAGAGTACAGAGGGTTAGGTGTACGCAGAATGTTACAAGAGTATTTTGGGAAAGCGCCAGTAGGGATAGGAAGCCGAGAAGAGAGGGGGAGACACCAAGTAAGAAAGGTGGATGTGTTGCCGTGAGAGTGAACAGAGAAGAGAATGTCAAGGCATTGTGCTGATGAGAGGGATACGCAGAGGTGGTATTGCAAGTAAGTAGAGAAGTTCGATTAATTTGACTGGCTCCCTGTGTGTAAAAGGAGCAAAGGACAAAAGTTCCACTCTGAGCAGAACAAATGTAAGTAAGTACTTAGTTTTTAAAACGCAAAATAAGCGACCACAATTGTAGGTATATTAGATTAGCCATCAAATTACATAGTGGGGAAGGAGGTGGAGGTGGGAGATTGGGTGAGGGAGAGTGTTAGGAAAACTATGTGTTTTAGTCTTCGAGGTACAGAGACTGCGCACGTACCAAATACGCTCCGCACCGTCTTGTGGTGCTCACGGGCAGTAGGAGTTGCCTGTTAAACCATAATAAACTCATAATTAATAATCTAAAAATAGAAATGATGATACTTTTCATTAACTTAAAATATATCATATGTATTATATATATATATCAATAAGCACTCAATACTCAGATATATATATAAAAATCAATTATTATTAAGTATAGTATATATCTATGTGTTAATTATGATATACGAGTACTGTTACTTGATTAGATATATATTATTAATGGAAATAATACAGTCCTTATGTTATATTTATACAACCCACTACTTTATACTCATCTTTATTTGAGTATTGTAATTTATTGTATATTGATAGATCTTTACCAATTTAATTTAAGTTTATTTGGGTTAATTTGATTTCATTATTGAATGAAATATCAAGCGCTTAATAATTTATACTATTAATAAACATTAATATTTATGAAGCAACAATAAAAGTAGCATCTAATATCAAGGATATATGGAAAATCATCCTTATTCTTTGAGGCAATTCCTTTATGTTAGAAAAGGATAGTTAAATATACACTAGCACATGGTACGCAAATATCTTTAAAGAGTTTAATTCTCATCTTAGTCACTTATAAAGAAGAATGGCCTGAGTCAATGATGAATACTCAATCAGATTTATTAAGTAGTGACAATATGCTTATTAGACTTAGAATCGTTCAGAGTAAAAACTCTCGATCTCTATATATCCATAGTGACTGCACCACTTCGGCATAGAGAGGATAACGCAGAAAACGTCGTAAAGTATCTCAATAGCCTACCTATATCATAGTATACTTAGAATATTACTATATACTATAATCATATAATACAACATGACCCCTTTCATATTTAAAATGATAAGTTCACATTTATCCAAATCGTAACTACATACTACTGTAGGTTATCTTCACGAGATATACTTCATTGGACTTCCTTCCCCTTTATATAATCTAAGGCAAGTATTTTCTTTTCACATCTCTACGCTTTTTTCAAAAATTCGTGATAGGCCTTTAGAATATTATTCTATACTCTCACTATCCAACCTTACTTACCGTATCCTCTAATGTTATACCTAATGGTAATCGTATCATGTAACGTGGCACACTGCTTCTCTTCCCTGACAATTTTATAAAGAGTGATGGATCGGTATTACGTATTATATGTATGAAACCTAATATAATAGTATTACCTTGTGTGTCTAGTTCATATACCTTTTGGAAAATTTTATCTATACCAATTTTTAATTTATTACATAACTATACAAACTATACAGCATTAATAATTTAATCACAAGAGACCAGGTAAGTTTTGTTTTACAAAAATAAAATCTTGAAACTCATAAACTATATTAATAATATTTATATCAACTTTATTGAATAAAAAAATCATCAGCAAACAATAAGTAATTTGAATTTTCACAATATTATAAGAGAGAATATATATCTAAATTAATACATAATAGGTATGACTATCTAATTACTGATTCTGTGATTTAAACAAAAATGTAATGTTAGGAGGGATCGCCGAGGGAAATGTAATGACAATCGTCCTTCAGTAATTAATTTTATGAGAGGCATAAATATATATCACATAAAAATAAAAATTTCACCTTGATCATGACAACAGCCTCGCGGTTCAGTTTAGGGTATATGCATATCCCAAGGTTTAATGCACTCTGCAGGTGCTATGTCATCACAATTTACTTTAATTGCATTCAATTTTTTTTGGAACTATAGGAAAATTTTGGTTATATAAATATGCAAAATGGCTTCCCATATGTAACCTCGAGACGATTGGACGTTATTACTTCCTCAAGATTCACAAGTTTCTGCTGTCGACTCTTATCTTATTCTCATTTGGCCCAATTAAATTAATCGGATAATCACTGAAAATCAAGCCATTCAAGATAAACACTAAAATATCTTATGCTTGTATAAAAATGAAGCTCTCTATCATATACTTCTGATCTATACTATCTAATCTTATTCTATATCACTGAATTCCTATATCGTATGGCCTAGTGCAGTATTCCTATAGTATAACTCTAGACTATAAGGAATAAATTGAAGATGATTTAGGCTGCATGAGTCTACTTAAATGGTTTTGAGTAGACGATACACTCTCTTATAAGGTATAGGGACCACACCGGTAATATGCATAATAATCATTATAAAGATTTTGTATTCTGAGAAGTGTTCAGATTTGCAGATATGGAAAATAAAGGTTGGAGATTCCCAACAAAAGCATAGATAATACAATATATACTAGATCGATTTTGAAAATAAGAAAGACAACTTACTTTCATGTGATGTAATATTAGAAGATTATAAATAACTTCTTTTTTCACCCTTGTATGCAAACAATAACTCAAAACTAATTCGATACATAGTTTACATTGCAATACTTTTAGCTAAGTACTATAGAGTTCACGTAGATTTTTGTAATTTTTTTTCAATAATTTAGTATAAATATGTATTATAATATACTTAGTTGAGCCTGAGTCGTTAATAGGGAAAAATATTGTTCCTGGGTCATGTCAGTCACACAGTTGCTTGGATGGTATTAGAAAAGTTGTGAATTGAGTTTCATAAGAGCCTCTACCAAGTTGTCGATGTCTAAGTTTAAGAATATTTTCGAAGACTGTTGAGCAGGACATTTAAGTCGAGAACCTTGTTCGCCTGTTGCGTTTGGTCTGATGTCTCCTGTATATAAAACTTAAAATTAATAAGATATAAATCACGACGAAGAACTTTGGATGCTTCCAACTTGTATGTAGTAACTTGGCATATTTGATATGTAGAGCGGTTCCCAACGTTGGACCCACTTGGAAATGAGCCTTTATATCTGAATTTCTTGTTCATTTCTAAAAATAATTTTACACTTGTGTGATATATATCTATAGATGTCTTACGCGGTTCGACAAAAGGTATGAACGGGAACGCTACCATGTGCCGTACGTGATTTCCAAATTCAATGAACTTTTCAAGAAAGCTTAGTTTAAACTAAATAATTTAAAATTCCATTAGGACGACACTTCCTCAGTAAGACTCTAAAGAATGCGATATATTCTGAAACACAGTTTGTGGAGGTCGATGTCCAAATGCCCTCCAAAGATGGATCACCCCCACATAAAGCAAAACTTCGCTTATACCCAAATGGCAATAATTCGTATGTCTTCCTTTATTAGGACATTGTTTTGCTTAGTTATTTTTTTTTTTTTACCCGAGTTTTTGGCGAAGTGTAATTTAGTTATTTAAAAGAGTAGCTTAAATAAAGAGGTCATTAGATTCAAACTTGATATTTGTCATTTTCCTGTAACTCATCAATCTTTTTTGAATGTGACTTTAATCTTCACGTTATTCAACAAGTTACTAGAAAGCTGACGTCTGTATTTAGCACGATATTGACGGTTTATCCTCTGTATCACTCTGTACGTGGTTGCGCAATGATTTGCCTTTGGTACTATGCTAACTCACTTATCAAGTTATAAGAACTGAAATTATCATAATAGGCCATATTTACAAAGCAATTACAATACTACTTTGCGAAGGACTATTTTCGGTAATTGCAATAATAGTTTTGGCGTATCATGTGATATCAGTTTTTATTTTTTATTTTACTTTTCGGTTTCATGAATGAAATTCAAACGGCTGTCTATGTTAAACTGGCACAGTGACCAACGAATGTTTCACAATCACTATGCGTAATGTAACTCTGTATTTCTTTCAGACAACTCACGTCTTCTCAAAATAGAGCGGGGAATGTGGCGAGGTATTCGTAGCGTGAGCAGGCATCAGAATAGGGTGCCGCGAACCTATTTTGTTTTTTTGTTCTTCTCTCTTATGAGTAGATGCTTATTTTTCACCCCACTCGGCATACCTTCATAACCCAATGTTGCCTTCTATAAAAATATGGGCGTGAGATCTCGGCGAACACGATGGAGACTCCTAGCAGGCGAAATGATTTGTTCTATTGTACTCGAGGATGTTTCGTGCAAGTGGTTTCACACCCTGTTTTTTCTTACTTATATGTTTAACATCATGCAATAATTAAATAGATATTTCGTAATACCTCATACGTCTTTATTCCACCGTGATTGGTTTGCAATTTCATATAACTTACTAATAGAAACTGAAAGCGTTGAATGTTGTGAAGACTGTTTTGTGACCGACTCACCGGGGTGGTGATAAGACTAGTAATATATAGCTATCTGCGACCTAAGTGACCATCTTTAATACTTGCGTGGATGTTGTCGGATATACCGAGTATATTTAGGTTTTTTTGTTTTAAGTTGAGTGGACTTTAAAAAAAACACAACATCTCACGGTAGGTTTGGAGATGCCGCTCGCCGGTTGAGACGTAAATCGGTATCCTCTATAGCTTATTCTCAAAGGCACTGCACATCTTGTGTAGTCAATATGTGCCGTAAATCGGCGAATATTTAGATTTAAATGAACTATGGTGCGTTTGTCACCCATTCATATAGGTAAATAGCGTTGGGAAAGGTACAACAGGCTTATGACGATTAGTGATTATTATACAGATAGTAAGGAAACTGTTACTCGCAGAATAGACTCGCGTACGGAATAAGTAAGTGCATTCACATCTACTGCGTGATAAATTTCGAGTTATAAGGCGAACTTCGTATATGGTTATTATTGTATATTTTCATTTCCTGATTCGAGAGAATGGACTCGTGTATCGTGCAGTGGTGCGAATATGCGTTGTACTCACAGAGATATAGTGGATACTTTCCAATGTTGTGCAGTGAATGAACAAACCCATCTCACTCAAGACAAAAGCTTCTATAACACAGAAACTGGATTTCGCAAAACGTAAAGTGCTCGATTGATTATTAAGCCATATTTAACATCGCAAAATAATAGATGATCTGTTGTTTGCTGCTTGTTTTCACAAGACCTACTCAATAACGACTCTTGTGTCTTTTGTAAGTGAGATTCACTTTAATTATTTTAATTTCTTTATTATTAGCTACCAGTAAAATCTATTTTGATTTCAGTGAGGAAATTGGGGGTATATTATATATTGTGCGTGGATTAAATTCACTAACTTGCGAGCGTGAGAATTTCGAAGTGGGTCTGAAGGCCTCGCTAATCAAATCCCATTTGGCAAATTCGACAGAAAAGCGCTTTCGTATGACGCCCGAGGAATTTGTGTGTGTAAGCCGTCCCACCTTCCTGTTATTTCTGCTCTGGTGTAGTCAGAGGTAATCTTGACTCCTAAAGTATAAACAATGAGTCCCGCAAATAAATATAGCTCTTTGTATTTGGGTTTGTGGCTTATGGAGTGAAACATTGAAAGGTGTGTTTGTGTTTCCTGGACATAGCTACATGCTTCGACCATTCTCACGACGTCTGTATCAAGGTCGTATCAATAAGTTTCGTGCGTCTGTAATGTGGCAGCTATGACAAAGAACGAGCAAGATAATTAGTACCCTTATGTGGTTGGTCCACCGATTGTCAGTAATTGGAATATGTATTGCCTAGCGCACGGTAGTTATCGTATACCAATAGGAAGTCTGGGCAGCGGAATGCCCGGTTATGTCGTAATTTTCAAAATGTTGATGGTAACACTTGCAAGCAGGCGCACAGGCGGGTGTTGTGCGACCTTCTACCCGCCTTACACAGTTGCGGGGGGTAAAGAGGCACATGTACTTGTTCGCCCCCTACGACCTTCACATTGCGCGCCGTTATTGTTGGCCGAGGTACTTCCTCTGAGTTTCTGAAGTCGTCGGTGCCTCTTGCAGGGGACTGGATCAAGTCCGTGTAAGAGATGGAGTAGTGTTGTGTAGGGATATTGAATTAAAACTGAATGCCCTAAATCAAAAATCCCACTATCATTTCCAATTGTTGGCCCTGCATACTACGGACGTGCCCACATAAGAAGTTTTGGGACATACGCACTTAAATATTGGCCGCTCGACTTGAAGGATAGATCTAGAAAATCACAATTTCACCAACAAAGTATTGATGTAAAGAAGATAGCCAATCCAGTGTTGTTGTGTGTGATTCTAGGGCGCTATCCCAACCGGATAGTTATTTGTTTGAATATTTTTGTCCTAAACCCGCTATGGCTAGGCTGTTGGGATATATGATGCTGGTTAGTGATTTAACCCAATGCTAGTAAATGCCCCGGTTCTCGTGGGAGTTTTGAGATCTTCGCCTTTTGGAAGTCTGTTGCGACTAACATCATTGAAGGCAAGTCATATAGAATTACAGTTTGTCTGTGCACGTATGCCACATTTTTAAATCTGAGTCGACATTAGACCGTAGAGCAAGAATAGGAATTATGTAGTCCCTGTTTTTTCGCTACAGTATTGGTCTAACGAAGTATGTTGCTAGTAATAATCGCTTGCGATTCGTCCCAGGAGGGTCCTGCCCAGGCTCGCGGACTTTGTTCAGACACAAAGTGCACGGGTACGGGTTAACCTATTCACTTTCTTTGAGGTTACGGGGCTTTGTCGTCAATGCGTTTCCTCGTGGGGGGCTTGAGCAGCGGGGTTCTATTGAGGGTTCCTGCTGGTTGGTACCCCTCCGCGGTGTGCACACCATACCTGGGAGGGCCCCATGGCAAGATAGGCTGTCCCATCGAACTGTATACGGGGTTCCAGTACGGACCAGTACCCATCTCATGGCGCAGTCTCAGTTCTATCTCGAGCTGTATGCTGTGGCCCTGCACGATGTATCTGGCGTGAGAGTCTAGGCCGCCTGATGAGCCTAACATCCCATCAGGTACAGGATATGCAGGCGCCCGCTGGAAACATCGGATTTACGGCGCCGAATCGAATCCTGCGTGCGTTTGAATGTTCCATCGTATTGCCAGTGTCTATGATTTGATTTGTATCCTCAGTTTATCTTGAAAGCTTGGGGTGAGACACCCCCCATGCACCAGGAGGTCCATGCTCTGCCTCGTGAGCAGCTCGTCCATAGGTAGCGGGGGTGACTCCGAGGCGGTGGCGAGTCTTTGCGTAGGTTCTTGTGGGCTGTCGTTTACTGGCAATGTCAGCTAGCCCAAGTTCTCATCTCGGCCAGGCTACGCGGCTATGGTCTCGTTTGGGTTGGAGTCACAACCAAGTATGATATAGCGGAGGCATGCGGATGTTGGGCCCTCATACTGTTTACCGCTCCAAAACGAGCTCAAGGAGATGATGCATCGGGAGTGGTATTGGGAGCGAATAATGCCGCTTACTAGCACAACCGTCACCGCAGAGCATCGCTGTGTGTCTGATCGGAATAAAAAATAGCCCAATACCTCGTCATCTAATTAGTGACGCACTTGAATGAACTACGGTCTAGCGAACCCACATGCAGAGGAACGGGCCTGCAAGACACAGAGGGGAAAGAAGATCCTGTTGAGCTTGACTCTAACTTGATATTGTGAAGAGATATGAAATGTGTAGCATAAGTGGGAGGTTCTGGTTTATTCCTCCGGCTGATATGGTATATGCTATGGGTTTTGTGGCGGCGTGTCGCACGCTTGATTTGCATTAGATTTGACAAACTATTCTGGAATTACCGCTTGGTACCTTTGCTGATATGAGAAGCTTGAAAGAATCAGATTCAGATATATGGCATGAGTTCGAAAAGTGCAACTGGGTAGTAAATAAGTCCAACATACCGTTTTGTGCTCTAGCTTTGTGATGAGGCACTAGAACATAAAAGCAGAGCAATGAAAGTTGTAAGAGGACTGGTTGGAATAACACAGCAACCGAGTGCTCTCACTCGTTTTTTCTTAACAGTACTTGAGCTCCAAAGGGTATCACAAGAAATACTGAGTATGTGTGGTAGTTCATTCAAACCGTAAGCTAGAAAGCACCATTTAAATAATGAAACCGCTGCTAAAGCCCAAGATAAAGCCGTTTCAATCCTATATGGTGAACTGGAGCGTATTGGAAATCCTTTTCAATTCGAGGGTTCCGAGTTCATGAACATAACAAAGGCTGTATTCAGCGAGCAAATCACATCAGATGTTAGCCGAATTGAATCATTAGGAACAGATTTGTATGAAGCCTTCAAGTCAGAGAGACTTCTTGATGGATCAGTCAGTCTCTGGGCACCTATAAAAAAGAATAAACTAAAACTATGTTCTACCACCAACAAACAAATAAAAGTAAAGATTGCTGGATCCATAACAGAGTTGAATGCAGATCGTTCCCTTTTTGCACGACTTTTGATTGTCGCACGATCTCAACGAGAAATAGACCTACGCACAACCTTAGGGAAGTATGAAATGTCGGTTGTGCCTAGATCCATGTTTGCACAAGATGGAACAATGCATCAATGCCCAGCTAAAAGTAAACTAATTCATATCTTGAAGTCTGTTGTGCAACTTTTACCATCTGTTCAAGCTCACCAAGCAAATAGCTGGGTTGCAATCGTGGACGGAATGGGAGAATTGCAGGCTCTTGATAAAACCATCGCAGTAAAAACCTGTGAAGATCTTGCTGATGTGTTCACCCAAAAGATCCAAAGGAAATACTGGCAGTATGATGAACTTCATATTGTTTTCGACACGTACTTAGACAAATCAATCAAGAATCTTACTAGAGGTAAGAGGCTCCATGGAGGTGTAGCAACACAGTACAAAATATGTGACACCACTGACATTTCAAAGATAAATATGAAAAAGCTATTGTCACACACTCGTACCAAAGATGAATTAACCACCTACCTTGCACACAAAATGCTAAGTCATGCCAAGAAAGCAGCAAAGAAATGTGTTGTTTCGTGGCGTACGGAAGTTTCTACAACGCATTGCTCTTTGGATTGTTTAAAGAGTAGTCGAAAAGAAGCCGACACAAAAATCTTACTACATGCCCTTAACGCCAAAGACAGAGGTGCAGATACACTACTAGTGTTTGCACAAGACACAGATATTTTAGTTTTGCTAGTGAGACGCTATCCAAGACTTCCGGAACACACATTCTTTGTGCCAACATCAGGCGAGGCAATATCAGTACAAAACATATTTGTATCACTCGGAGCACTAAAAGCTTCAGCATTGCCCGGATTTCACGCATTATCAGGTTGTGACTCCACCGGAAGTTTGTTTGGGAAGGGAAAATTATCATATTGGAAATCATTTATTTCAGCGAGTGAAGAAGAACTTATTGCCTTGCAGAAGCTTGGTACCAGTGACTCAGTACCTGATGATATTGTGTATCAGCTGGAAGCATTTATTTGCCGGGTTTATCAGGCACACACCTCAACATCACTTGCAGAATTACGGTGGTCAATGTTCACGGCCAAGCAAGCCCTTGGAGATAAGTTACCTCCCACTAGGGGCTCCCTTATACCTGCACTTAAGAGAGCTAACTTTCAAGCACTTGTGTGGTCAAAAGATGATGAACCAAATCCGGCCATCCCTAATCCAGTTGGACATGGATGGTGTGTTTAAGAGGGAGTGCTTACCTCTATTATGTGTGAAGAACCATGTGCCCCGGAGTCCCTTCTGAAACTGATTAAATATTCATGTGTGAAGAACCGATGTTCACCACCTTGCAAATGTTTAGCAAACAATCTGCCTTGCACAGAAATGTGTAGTTGCAATGCCGACAACTCAACTTGTGATAATTTGTATCCACCTGATTACACCGACGGAGATAGTGATGAAGCTGATGAAGCCAATTTATAATCTTCCAATTGTATATTTAAGTGACTATAATACTTGAATTTGTTGAAAAAATTCATTTCTAAAGTAATGTAAGGGGGAGCTTATTTTCTTATAATGTAATTAAAGTAAATAATTTTTTTTTATAATTTTTCCTTTTTACCTTAAATCTAAGTATTAATCAAAATATTGTTTTTTCGCAATACTTGCTGAGGACGTTATTTTTAGCTCTTAACCGTACCTTTCCAACAACCTAAAAAAAATTTAAAATCGGTTAGATAGCGACCGAGATAAAGCAGTTTGTTTATATTGCAAAGGCTGTATTTAAGTTAACTCACCACAGACATTCGCAACACCTTATGAAGGTGTCACATGAAAATTTACTTAACTACAAATTTTCCAGATAAAATGACACCACTGGTATTTTTCCTTCATTAATTTTGCCACGGTGAGAAGTTTTTTTATTGTGCTCCTGGACTATCTCTTAAATATTTTCTTTATATCAAGATAGATAGATATGCAGAAACAGTTATACTCAAAATATATATATATATATATATATATATATATATATATATTATATATATATATATATATATATATTATATATATATATATATAATATATATTTATATATATATATATATATAGTATAATATATATTTATAATATATATATTGTATATATATATATATATATATAATATATAAATATATATAATATATAATATATATATAATATAGTATAATAATATATAATATATATATATTATATATATTATATTATATATATATATATATATATATATATAAAATGTATAATATATCTAATATATATAATATAGATAATATATATACTATTATATATATATTATATAATAGATATTTAGATATAAATATATTATATATTTGGCAAGTACCGGAGCCAGAATTTTTGGTTCCGGCCGGGAACCTGGACTTTTCCGGAACCTGGAAACAATTCCGCCGGAACCGGAATTTTCGGCTCCGCTACACCTTACATATTCTACTGAAAACTTGTGTGATTAACAAGTGGAGTCTCTCTAGAATTATCTGGCATCTTGCCATATCCATATTGTAAGCCCTTAGTTCTGTAAGCCAAAATTTGGATAAGTGGATCAGTAAATTTATTAAGTTAAATAGGAATACCCCCGCTACCGTGCTACGGAGAGCGACGGAGTCGCATGGCAAGGTTGTGGGTTCGAATCCTAGTTCGGATCCAAGGTAGAAATTACCTAGAGAAGTTCCCCTTCTTGAATAGGGCTATGCCCGTGAGGTGTGAACTTTTTTGTAAAAAAAAAAAAAAAAAAAAAAAAAAAAGTTCTACGGGTCTTTCAAAGTATCAGAAAATGATATCGCACGAGCAAAGAAAGGTAGGTAGAATCGGTTTCTTCAAAGGTCTATGAAGAAGTATTAGAATGTTGGAAAAAAAAGGAAAAAAAAACTTTTATTAAATTGGTAGCTAAAAGGATGCTCGCCTGCCCTGCTTGCTTCATCAGTTTATTCTGAGAGCCTTTTTTTAGAAGCGGGTAACATGTTTGAAGATAAAAGATCACGTTTAACTCCACAACATGGAGAGCAACTTATTTTCCTACACCACAACATTTCAGAATTCAAGTAAGTTCATTTTATGTTAAGAAAATTAGGAATCTTGTTTTTTAAATTTTTAAATTTTTGCTTAAACAGTTTAGTTAATATTTTTTGTTTTGTATTAGTTTCTACTTTAAGTTGAATTTCTTTTATAAAATAATAATAATAATAATAATAATAATAATAATAATAATAATAATAATGAATTAATAATAATAATAATTAATAATAATAATAATAATAATCATAATAATCATAATAATCATTAATAATCATAATAATCATAATAATCATAATAATCATAATAATAATAATAATAAAAATAATAAAAATAAATAATAATAATAATATTAATAACAATAATCAAGAAATATAATAATAATAATAAATTAATGTAATAATATTAATAATAATTAATAAAAAATAATAAAAAATAATAAAATTAATAAAAATAAAATAATAATATATAAATAATAATAATAATAATATAATAATAATAATAATAATTAATAATAATAATAATAATAATAATAATAATAATAATAATGAGTACCTTTGTACATATTTTATTTATCCGCAGGATCTAGACTCTATAGAAGCAGCGTTTCTCAAACCGTTTAAAGCTCGCGACCCCCAATAAGCCAAAACAAAACGCATTAAGATAGTAACTCGCGACGACCCCAATTACTCCATATTAATATATATATATATATAGTAATATATAAGTATATATATATATATATATATCATATATATATTATATATATATATATATATATAAACTATATATTTTATATATATAAATATATATATATATATATATATATATATATATATTATATATATATATTTTGAATTATTAATATATATATATATTATATAATCCACTCGTATAGATAAAGAGAAAAACAATGCATTAAGTATATTTATTTTATTTAGTTAAGTATTAAACTTTTATAAATAACAACTGTGTAACATTTGGATTATAATTCATTAATAAAAGCTGTTTTCGTACATTAAATTTTACTTTTTTTTGTTGGATCCACCGGACCCCCGCTTATATCCGTATTGGGGGTCGCGACCCACCGGTTGGAAATCGTTGCTCTAAGAAGTATTAAAACTACCGGTTCGAGTTTGAAAATATTGTTTTATATTTAAAGTTTTCGAAAGT
>JABUQX010097275.1:5000-7500 GCA_015478945.1 Trachelipus rathkii | reverse complement strand
ATCGAATAGACAAGATTCGAAAAAAACCGTTATGTCATCATCATTATTTTTATATATATATATAATATAAATAAAATATATGTACATTAAATATATATATATATATATATATATATATATATATATATATATATATATATATATATATATATATATATAATATATAAAATATATATATTTTATTTTTATATAATATATTTTTTTTTTTTTGTATACATCATCTATATTATATATATATATATATATATATATATATATATATATTCTTGTAGATATATTTAATGTTGAAATATTTAATATTCCTGTGAATATAAACATTATCAAAATATGTAAGTCTATAATTATTAAATTTCTAAAATATGTAGTAACAGTTTCTATTATTCGTTATTTTTAACTTTTATTATTATTATATTATTTAATATTATTATATTTATTATTATTATATTATTATTATTATTATTATTATTATTATTATTATTATTATTATTATTATTATTATTATTATTATTATTATTATTATTATTATTATTATTATTATTATACTATGATTGCTTTATCCTTACCTTGTATAATGTACGCTATGCAGGCCTCGACAACGTCGCACTAAAAATGCCAAACTGAGACTGACTATTCCACACATGGAAAGTTTTAAACGTCATGAAACGGTATACCATATGCCTAACACCTGGAATGTCCTGGATCCTATAAGGGTTTCAAGGCGAGTTTCGGACACCTGTCTTATCAGGTTCGCTCCGCTATGGAATGTATCTGCGAGGCGGGTTTCAGGATTGCCCTTAAGGCTTAGCTGACCTAGATACATTTATAACCCACACACCTGCGCCTTCGACCATAAGCTTAGGCCTCAGGGCGATCGGACTGTAAGAGACGTACCTTTATTTGACATCAAAGTTATAAAAAAACTTTCTTAATGTCCATTACATCTTGCCTTTGATAACAACAACATATTCACCTTATTCACCATCCCCTCTGGTAGACTTTTCAAAGTCTGTCAGGTGACGCCTCTACAGAACGCTCTCCAGATCCCTCTGTCTTCGTAAATTCTGCTCTCTTCCACCTCTTCCATCGTTGTTCCTCTGTCGCTCACCGCTTCCTCCACTGCGTCCATCCATCTTTTTCTAGGTCTTCCCGACGGTCTTCGGCCAGCCGGCCTCCATTCCAGCATTCTTTTCTGTCCCGCTCTCTCCTCCATTCTTTTCACATGTCACCATACCATCGTAGCTGCTTCTTTTGTATTTGTTCATTCACAGAGTCGATTCTCAATTCTCTCCTTATGTCCTCACTTCTTTTTCTATCTCTCAGGGTAACCCCCTTTATATCAACCTCAGCACCCTCATCTCCGCTGCCTCTATCCTTTCGCTTTCTGACTGGTATTTGGGGCCCAACATTCAGGCCCATAATCAGTAACGGTTCATACCGTTTTTTATATAATACAATTTTCCACGCCTTTGGAATTTTCTCTCTTCGATTAATATTGAGGTGGGGTGGACCGGCGGGGTCGGCTGAGAGGGGTAACGAGGGGGGCTGTGGGGAGGTGGGGGTAACGTGCCATCAAACATTTTTTTTGTTTATTCTTCCTCAACTCACTTATAAATTTTTTTTTTTCCTCCCACCCCCCCTCCACTCATCGCACCCAAAGTATTTTAATCCTTCGATTGTCCTCAGGTCAGTTCCTTTTTTCTATTCTTCGTGTTCAAAATCCTCCTTCATTCCTAGTACTTCAAAATTTCTGTCTTATTCGTTGCTATTTTCTATCCAATCTTCTCATTTGGTCATTCCATCTGTCCATCATCTTGTAGATCAGGCTCCATTCCTCAGCTATTAGGGATGCGTCCCGTCGGCATAGACCAGGATTGTGTCTCCGCATTTTCCTGTCCGGTTAAATTCTCTTAACCTTAATCCATATTTACATTATAACAGAAACGGCAAAGAGAAACGCTTCCTTTTTTAGTCTCACTGTACCCAATTCTCATCCCAAATTCCCCAATATTCTGTTTCTGGAAGTCTTGTATGTGCTCTTTATTGGTTCTTATAGCTAGCTTTAAGCGATTCCCAAACTCCGGGTTCTCTCAGCATTCCATAACTTTTTTCTCTATTTATTATCAAATGCTTTTAATAATATATATATACTATATATATATATAATTATTATATATTATATATATATATTATATATTATATTAATATATATATATATATATATAATATATATTATATATATAAATATTATAAGCCTCCAAAATCTAAATTACATAATACCCATTGCATTTACAAAATTCCGTGCCACGATTGCCCAGGAAGTCTACATAGGAGAAACTAATGACTATCATAGAAGGTTTTATCAGCATAAATTGGATATTAATTAATGACTCCTCTAATTCGCTTTGACTACTTCATCTGTTCAGAACATAACCGTAACAATAAATATAACATATATTTTGCTAGCTACGTTTAAAAGTGCTATTCCTCTATAGTTACCACA
>JABUQX010097274.1:0-57551 GCA_015478945.1 Trachelipus rathkii | reverse complement strand
ACTTACTGTGCTACATTGCAAACCCATGGGGTGGATTCCAAAAGAGAAATAAAGTGAGTTTTATTTTTATAATCAATTGGTTTTGCAAATGGTAGATTGTAAAAAGAAATCAAGTGAGTTTTATTCTTATTTTCAATTAGTTCTGAAGTTCATAGATTTAAAATGAAGCATTTAGAAAAATAGGAAGATTAGAATTCATCGAGATATCAAGTAATAACGTCTCGCTAATATTTAGTTTATTTACCCTAGCATATTCTGACATAATGTCAATGTATGTCTGAACATACACTGGAAGATTCTCTGTTGGATCATGCATCTGTTCAGTTCTTCTTTCTTCTCAACCAGTACTTTGTTAAGGACCACCAGGCTGTCTAAAGGGCTGTTCCAATTTGTTTGGGTGGGACAGTAATCGCTAATATATAGTATATATTATATATATATAGATATAAATTATATATTAAAGTATAATATATTAATAATATATTATTATATATATATATATATTATATAATATATATAATATATATATATTATATTATATATAAATATATATATAACAAAAAGTCTCGCGATACCCATTATTGACAAAAGATTTTATCGGATAGAGATAACCCGAAACCCTTATCGCGATAAATTATCGCATATAGTTATCGGTAGTTTGAAACAAAAATATCGCGATACCGATTATCGGTAAAAGATTTTATCGGATAACAGATAACCAGAAACCGTTATCGCGATAAATTTTCGCGAATTTATTGCGATAACGCCCACCTATGTGATATTATAAATAATATATATAAATATATATATAATAATATATATATATTATATAGATATATATATATATATATATATAAAAGTATATATATTATATATATAGATATATATATATATATATATATAAAAAATATATATATATATATATATATTATATATATATAATATATATATTATAATATTTATTATATATAATATAATATAATATATATATATTTAATATAAATATAGATATATATATATATTATATATATAATATATATATAAGTATGACACACGTTTCTCATTCATAAATGAATACTATCCCCTATCCGCAAAAAATTAATGCGATGCTGTTGCGGATGCGGATAGTGAAAAATTATGCGGATATCCCCGAGCATATGGCGATGCGTATGCGATTGCGTTATCCCTACACCTCAAATATTATATATATATATAATATAATATACAATTATATATATAAATATTATAAATATATATATAATATATATTTATTATATATATATATATACATTAACATATCTTAATATATTTATATTTTTTATTTTATTAATTTTTTTAATTAATAATTAATATATATACTATATATATATATATATATATATATACTATTATATATATATATATATATATATAGATATATGATATACTATACACTATAATATATATATATATAATATATTATATAATATAAATATAGATATATAATATATTATATATTATATATATATATATATATATATATTATATATATTATATATATATATATTATATATATATTATAAATATTATATATATAAATTATATAATATATATATTATAATATAAATAATATATAGTATATAGATATATATATATAATTTTTATTGTATCTGTATCTCATACTTGTGATAGACCCACGCAAGGTCGCAAGTAAACATTTGCATATATATATATATATATAAATATATATATATATATATATATATATAATAATATATATATATATATATATATATATAGTTATGCGACAATGTTTGACAGATGGCCTTTTCGATAGGAAGGATTAGAGGTATCGCTTTTAAACTTGGTATATTTCTATGTATGTGTTAAGCTCGAAACACGCGAATTTCAAGTCGCTAGGATTTATATGGGGTACCTTCCCCGAGAATCGAACGCAAAAAAATATGTCGGCTACGCCTTCTATATAAATCCGTATTGTTGTTGCTCTTGTAGATGATTCACATTCGGAGTGCGTGCAACATCAAGACGCTTTCATAATTCTTCACTTACGAAAGACTTGATAAGCCTAACACTCACTTGATCCTGCAACCCTCTCCCGTATAAAGGTGCGCACTGACTCCCTAAAAATTAAATATGATCGGGAAAGAACGATGTACAATATTCGCGAGATATCTATAGATTCCACTCTATATGCCTCGAAGATTTCGCAATCTGTGTAGTTTACTAAATTCACCCGTCTACGATACGACACTCGCTCCCTCCGGCTCCGGCTCCGGCTCCGGCTTGAACTACATCCGACTACTCTCCGGTTCCGCATCCGAACGCAAGCCTGCCTCTCTGACTCGGCTTCGTGACATCACCGTCATACACAGCCACTCTTATTAACAGGTGCTGAACATAACTCTGCGAGACTCACTAAGTTATTTCGTGTAGTCGATCTATTATTATTATATTATGATTATTATATTATTATTATTATATTAGTGTATGTATATTATTATTTATTAATAAGTACTTTATATTATTATTTATATTTATTTATCTTTGCAAAGCCTATGTTGAAAAATTTCTAGAACTCCGGCTCCCGGCTCAGCCTATGCTCCGATATATCGTATAGAGTTAGACGCATCATTATCGGGTTAAAATCTTGGAGGGATAGACGGTCACGTAACCTCGCTACGACAGTTACGTCCCTAATGTGCCGACACCATCAACAAAGGAGATCCTCCCCTAATAAACTACACCAAGTGTTCGCTAGTGAGAGAGACTATATATTCTTCTTGATACGAGAATGTATTTTAGGATTAATAGTAATCGATAATATTCTAGATTAAATCTAGTAGCAAATGTGAACTGAGATGAGTTGGCCTCCAGCTCCTTGGCGTTGGAGTCCCGTCGTAGCTGAGAGGTGAGATAAACATTCGTTTATATAACATATCAAATCGTAGTCATCATTTTAGTATAATGTAATTGACAAACCCGTTTAGAATCTCGTACATAGACTAATTATAATGTCTACAAACCGATGAATGGTTGTCTTATAGGAACCACCACATTTAGAAGTGAGAAAATCTCTGCGACGTGGAAAGATAATAGAAGAGACATTCAAAGAGTTGCTAAACACACACAGTCAGGACACAATTTGCGAAGTGAAGAAGAAGCGTATGAATATACTTAATTTTTCTGAATAGTAGAAATACACACACAGAGAGTTATGTGCCACAGGAGTGGTAGGAGTTGACAGCGTGCACCTTCACTGCTGCCTCCGGTGATCTCATAAGAAGAGGTATGACGAATATTAATATTCGTGTAATTCCAATACCATATATTCGTGCGTATAATGTTTATTTAGACTATCTTAATTATTATCAAAAGTAATGAGATCATTCATCCATATAAAAAAAAATAAATATAAAAAATATAATATAAGATATTAATTTAATAAGAATAAATAAGCATCCCTGTGGTTATATGATGTACCAATAATTTACGTTTTTTATATCACCCTAAAGCGAGCAAATATGAAATCAGTAAAATTTTCAATAGAGACTACAACGTGACCTGTTCCTGTGATCTATTGATCTTATTGATCTATGTTTCAAGTCACATTTCCAGTATCATGGTGGACATACATCACAAAATAAGTTGTATTTAACGCAGATCACAGATATAAATTACAAATACCTCCTCAACCTCTACCTTTTAGTCGTATTGATCACAATGTCATATTTTTAGTTCTTAAAATTCTATGTAGTTCACCACACCCTAAAATCACACAAATCACGTAAAAAAATATTATAATCTCGAGATTCAAATCGACACTCTCATCGCGAGCCATTCTGTACCACCTTAGATCTATGATCGAAATTTAATAATATATAGTTCAGATTTCACATTCGAATAATCACTATGGAATAAACTAATAAACAGCTAAAAATCAATTCTTTGATTTATCACCAAAAATGTATCCAACTAATATATGTTGACGTAACAAAGTTTCCACATTAATAAAGCTAAGTCATCAGCATCACTTAATACGCCACACATAAACACACAAACGATATACCTGAACACACAATTAAGTGCCAAGAAATAAGACATGATTTATACAAAAACAAAGTGCCATACTAACAACAGCGTAAAACCTAAGTAATAAATACAAATAATTTACTACTACTAATAAACGATAACACTTATTCACTACTTCTTGTTCATTATCTGATTATCTCTAACATAACAAATGTTTATTTTTACATTAACACGTTAATTATTAACAACAACAATTTACCATAGCCTTTGTTCTAAATTTATTCTATACAGAGAGAGAAAGTAATGCTAACGTAACAAAGTTTCAACATTAATAAAGCCAACTAGCATATTACCAGAACTAAGAGTATAATATACAACGACAAAACCTGACACCATCATAAGCAAGAATAAACTCAACATAACAAATGTCCAACATTAATATCAGTATAAAGTAGACCCTAATTCGAAGGGACATACAACACACACCCATACCTCCATTCACACCTCTATATGCAAGAACACATCACCAGGATGGGGAGCGGAGAGTGTTGAATTTTGAGGCGGATTAGCATAGTTAATGAGTTGTAGGAAAAATCTCCAAATTTAGCGATAACAACATTACCTCAACTCTCCAGTAATGCCAGACGGTAGAGAGAGCAAAACAAATAAAGTAAGATTCTTACTCTCGTAAAGCTAAACTCTGAACAAAATCCATACTTTATCACACAACAAAACTCAAGACCAGTATATAATCATAAAGCTATCCACTTCAAACAGAATTTAGCCACATTAAATGAACACTACGCATGCGAGCACAAGGGTTTGAATAAGACTTGCATTTCGATAATTAATTTGCACTTGAAAAGTATCTTATATATAATACATACCACACGAAAACATAAATACAGACAAAAGTGCTCAAACAAGATATTTCTTCACACACCTATTGAAAAGATTAAGATAAATGCGCGTGTGTAAAAAAAAAACCATTGCTTTACTCAGATGAATATCATTACATTATCGAACTACTGACTAACTATCAAGAATCGACCGAACTGAGTAAATAGAGTGTTATTGAAGATACTAGTTCTTTTTATTTTTTCATTTATAAATTATTACGTTAAAAACAGTAGGAAGATATCTACTGCAACACATTTCACACAGAAACAAGAGAGGTAAGCCTTGTATATCGTATATGAATTCAAAAAGTATATTCAGACCCATAATCAAAATTAAATTAAGAAATTGAAAAAAAATCCGTATCATAAGTGGCACTATAG
Organism: Trachelipus rathkii; assembly: GCA_015478945.1. Taxonomy (NCBI): domain Eukaryota; kingdom Metazoa; phylum Arthropoda; class Malacostraca; order Isopoda; family Trachelipodidae; genus Trachelipus; species Trachelipus rathkii. Next base: position 52,242 of record JABUQX010097274.1, on the reverse strand, counting down.
TTCGGTTCGTTGATCACCTTATAGTCGAGAGTTATTTCTGCTTTGATTTTTATTTACTTTTTAAAACAAATTTGTTGCGTGTTGTTAATTTCTTCTTCTTCATGTTTGGTGTAGCTTCCATATTATGATTATCAGAAAGCGCATTCTTCACAAGAGAATGCTGGCACATTTCTCCTCAATGGCTTATTTACGTTACCAATATTTAGCTATCAAGAGACACTAAACTGCTAATTACGCAATATCCTTACTAGATTATCACAAGTAAGTGAGCAATAACCATATAGATATGGTGTGTTCAGTATAGAATCTATAATTCGAGATATGAGTTAATTATTCTATCCATTATCCGAAAATCTCACACTTAGTTTCCCCTTCGAGATGAGAAATAACTACATATGTTACAGTGCAAAAGTAAGAGAGTAAACACACAGTCCAACTACGCATAATCATTGAAATTATGACTAAGCACACCTAAGTCCATTCTCTATATGTACAGGGAATTCATATATGAATGAATCACGAAGCATTCGGAAGAAGAAGAAGAAGATATTATGGCAGCACTCTACGGAATAAGATAGACTCCCAAGTGGATAGAGAAAGACACAGAAGCACACGTTATCTAAGTGTAAATTGAGTTTATATAAGAGTTCTGGAAAGAAGATAATGTTAATAAGATCTAGATACGTATTCTTTTGATTAATAGTTAAGAGTGAAGAGATCAGAGAAATAGAATATGCGAACAAGTAAGTAAGCAAGAAGTATTCGAGTGAGAGCATAGTGTAAATATTGCTTACTAAAATTTTGATAAATGAAGTCAAGAAAACGAGAAATATAAAGAGATTATTATCAAAATTTACTGAAACCAATGAAAGTAAGACCAAGATGAGAGGAAAGGAAGAAAAGAAGATAAGAAGTAAGAAGAGAAAAATTAAATAATATAATAATAATATATATAATAAATAATAATAATATATATATAATAATTAAATAATAATTATAAAATTAAATTACAAATATATAATAATAATAATATATAATATTAATTAATAATAATAATATAAATATAAGAAGTTAAATAATAATAATAATAATAAATTGAAGAAAAACAAAAATCTTTTATTATAAATATTTATTTAATCGCAAATTAAAGCAATTCAATGTTTTCTAAACAAACAATTGCAAGAACAGAGTAGAAAGACATTATTCAACAAAACTTTTTAAAAAAACTGTAAGTAAACAAAACTTGAAATTTAATTAATAACTATATATATAATATTTAATTTAATAATATATTATAATAATAAAGTGTGAAAGATAAATAATATAATGTAAAATAATATAATTATGATAAAGTATATAATAATAATATAATAATAATAATAATAAATAATAATAATTATAAATAATAATAATAAATAATAATAATAATTAAATAATAATATATAAATATACATATAATAATAAAATATATATAAAATGAGATAATAATAGATGTCAAAAAAGTATATAGGAGAATAATATATCACATAAAATAACAATATATTAAACTTAAACTTAATACTCTAATAAATAAAAATAATTAGATAAATAAATTTTGCTAACTAATAATAATATCAAAAATGCTTTAATTCAGCATACTTTACACTCCTCCCTCAAAGTTACGCGCTCTAAAAACATGCAATTAAACTTCAGTCCATTTCACTGAGGAGTTTTGCTGATTCTATTTAAGTGTCAACCACGTATCCTATAACAGTTATATAGTTATATAATATATTTAGTTATGGAATAAGAATAAGCATTTAAAGACAAATTATTTTAATCTCTTTAAATTGAGTAAAAAAAAATTTAGATAATAAAGTCATAAGATCATGTCATGTAATTGGGTGTGTATGTATTGTTCCCACATAAATTTTCATAAAGATGAGACTTATACTCACCACCAGCATAAAATGTGTTGGATCTAATTTGTTTAATGCTGGATCAAGCATTCCATCGATGCAATATTACATGACTTTTCTTTTCCAATGCCAATTTCAATATTCTTAATACCCAATTATTATTCCGTTATTCCTGAAGAAAGCCAATCAACTTTGCTCTATATCACATACAAAATAATATACCCATCACTAATATTGTTACCGACCATCTCCGACTCAATTATGATAGCTGAAATGTCTCCTATGTAGAAGCACATACTTGACTTTGATTAGATTGATTTCCACTCTCGGAATATTAAAATTGAAACCAGACTTCATTCTTCGTAATAATCTGTTGCATAATAACTTCCTCGTAAGCGTCATTTCTGATCAAAAAGACTCTTTTTCATTAATTACAGTTTTTTTATTAATATTTGTCAATCATTTCATTGCCCCAAAATATACTATCTCATTAAATTTACGTAATAATTCTTCCAATATATAAAACACTAATATATATTTTCAAATAGCTAAAAATTACCCAAGAAACTAGCCATAATAATAACGCAAAGAAATATTCTCTTATAATAGTAATATTAGTATCAAAAGAATATTCAACTCATTTTCATATAGTATTCATTTGATTGCTTTTCTTTCTTTTCTCATATGGTTTTGCAACTTCATTAGCAATTACAATGATTCAATCATTGACTGTCAAAATGTTTTGATTTACGTTAATTAGCTCCAGTATTATTAGAACATAAATTCTCAGTTTTATGCATGATATCAGAACTAAATTTTAATTTATAATATATTATAATATGTGGCAACCAAAACCCGCTGCAAAAGAAAATAAGTGAAGCATTAATCTTAAATTTATTCAATGTTTCATTCTCTTAAATTTTAATACAAAAAGTTCTTATCTATTATATATATATATATAGATTATATAAATTATAAATATATATATTATATTAATATATTATGTATATACAGGTACGGAACATATGTATATTATAAATATATATTAAATATATATAAAAATATAAATTTACAAAAAATATATATATATATATATATATAGTATATAATATTATATATATATATATATAATATTAATACTATTAGTAATGTTAAAACGAGATATATAGGCACATATTTATTTATATGGTATTAAAATAGGTAAATCGTTAACACAGTTACAGTTTAATTACATGATAATCTAAGGTAAAAATGTAAGTACATTTAGTATGCAGCACCCATATATAAAAAATATATTATTAATATATAATAATATATATAAATTAATATATATATATAATATTAATATATATATAATATATATATATATTAATATATATATATATATATATAATATTAATATATATATAATATATTATATCATATTATAGAAAAATATATAGTATTTAGTAGCTCCCAAAGCACTATATATATAATAGCATAACACCTACGTATATGGATACTAGAGAATCAAAAATATTAATTTAAATGTTGAGTGATGAGTGAAATAATCTACCTAAAAAAGTTTATGTCAATTTATATTTAAATACATAAATAAATACACATATTAATATATTTGTCACAGCTTTTCAATGAAAGTAATAAAAAAACGATTTCAGTAAGCAGAAGTAAGCAGAAATGATGCAATGTGACTACCTTAAAAGAACTATCACCTATTAATATCAAATTTATTATATGTTATTAATTCATTTTAAGACAAACATTCTTAGCTAACTAAGCCTGGAACATATTTAGCGTATGAAAAAAATAATGTAAAATCAAAATACTAATGGTAAGAAGCCGATTATCATTATGTAAATCACTCAGGTAACCTGAGTATAAGCCTATAACTCGGTATATAAGCCTAGGTAACCGTATACCTATAAACGTAAAAATATTAATAATGATATTTTTAAAAAATCAGGAGAGCAAAAAAAAACGTGTATCTAAGAATATATCCTCATTATATTATTTATTACAAATTATAATATTTTTTTAAGTTATTATTAATTACCAATTTTATGATTTAAAAAACAACAAGAAAAACTTGACTGAACCTAAAGGCCCTTCTGAGCCAGTACCAGCAGATGAGATAGTACAAGCAGATCGACGTAAAGAATAATGAAATAATAATAAGAGATAATAATAATATAATAAAAGAAAATAATGAATGAAAATAATAAATGAATAATAATAAGTAAATTAATGAAATAATAATAATAAAATAGATAAGAATAAGATAAAAGATAATAGATAATAGAGTATCAGGAGCTATGCAGAAGAGAGTTTAAAGATATAATGGAGAAAAGAAATGAATGACTTTTAATTTGACACAGTGTATGCATTTGAGGAGTCTTTAAGAAACACGAATAATTTAAAATGATGACTCTGCATGAATCTGTTATAGAATATGTTAGAGAGAATGATATATAGAGAGATATTAAAAATCCTGATGAGTAAGAATGAAATATAGAATATAACGACTTGACCCAAATTACAATGGTGGATCAATTACACCCCACATTCAACTTCCAATCTCTATATCTATTGGTTCCCCAAGAGCTTGATTGATAAATATGATATTAACTCTTCATTATTATTATTATTATTATGTATTATTATAATTTATTATTATTTATATATTTAATTTATTATATAGATTATTTTATTATTATTTATATATATTATTTTTATATTTATTATTATTTATTATTATTTAATATTATATTATTATTAATTTATTATTATATTTAATTTATATATTATATTATTATTTAATTATATTATTTTTAATTATTAATTATTATTTTACCTATATTATTATTAATATTTATTTATTATATATTATTATAATATATTTATATTATATAATATATTATTATATAATATATTTATTATTATGTATATTATATATATAATTTATATATTATATTATATATATTATTAATTAATTATTATTTATTTATTATTATTATTATATTATTTATGATTATATTATCATTATAATTTTAATATAGTTTAAAAATAACTGCTGATTTTGCTGATTGCTAAATTATAACATCTTAATATTTTCCACATTGCACAAAAAATAAAAAATAAAATTATTTAATTTTCGCTTAGAAAGATATTATGTATTCTGTCAAATTTCCCAGCTGATATCGTATTCACACAATATACCCTTTTATTCCTAGTCAGTCAAATAATTGGTGATCTAAGACCAGGTCAATAATATCTATTTAATTTAATAAATATGTGGTCTTATCGTATTTATTATATGTATATAAGTATAGTTAGTATAATTAAAGTAGTAGTAGCTAAGATAGTAGAGTAGTAAGTATAGTATATGAGATATAATATAGATAGTTATAAGGCAGTTGACGGAGTAGTAGTAGTATTTCTCTACGTGTACATATGATATATATTAACTGCTAAGTTAATTACAAATGAATGATTTTATAAAGTTATTAAACAATATTAAAAATTTAATTATTTATATTTTAATTATATTTAAAACTAATAACATTAAAATTTTTTAATTATTATGAAAAGTAAATTACGATAAAAAGTATTGTATTTAGTGTTAACGTTATTATAGAGGTTATAATTATGTTTTAGCTTTTTAGCTAAGAAATTATTTTAATTCTCGTATAAATTCTTTGCTACAATAAATGTAGCACATCAACATATTTAATTTAACCAAAAACAATTGCCAAACTATTTTAATAAAAATTATATATATATATAATAAATATATAAAAGTTATACCGATATATATTATAATATATATTATATAATATATTAATATATATATATATATATATATATATATATATATATATATAGTAAATATTAATAATAGATTATAATATAATAATATATATATAATATATATAATATATATATATAATTAATATATTATATATATAATATATATATATATATTTATATATTATTAAATATATAATATATAAATATATATATATATTAATATATATATTATTAATATATAAAACAGATGATATTATTATATCCAATAAACAACTCATGCAGTAATCAAGAGAATAATAGATATAGTGATAAGATCTAACACACGATATATAGGAATAATACATTTTATTATATGATTTATAATAATATTACATAATAATGATTAGTATTAATATGAATAACAGTCTAGACTAGCTACCCAAACCTTGTCAATAAAATGAATGTAAGAATAAATACATAAAATGAATATATAGTTTGAGATTTAGATCCAAGTAGTTAATATCACTGTAATCACTGGAATAAGATTATATATAAATGTATCATTCTGCATAATATTTTCTTGGCATATATATTAATCCTTGAATGATCGGTACTCTTTCTTGCTAGATTAATAAACTAGTGCAGCGACTCGAAACTTGCAAAGAAAATACAAATATTTCTTATTATCTATGGATGATTATTTTATTATGTATTTAATTAATTCTTTATTGATTTAGTTATCTATCACTTATATGATGTTATATAGAGTATATTGATGTATAAACATAATATAAGATATATGATGTTTAATTGATATCATTTAACGAGTAATGTAATTAAAGAGAGTATTAATAAAAATCGAAGTTATGGTTAAAATAAATATATTAAAAGCTTTAGATATGAAGAGCTATACGAGGTATATAGAGAAGAGATGATATTATATTTGTACACCTAGTTAAACACGTAACTCAATTGATTGGAAAAGCTAGAAAAGAATCATACAAACATGTAAGAAGCGCTGGAGAATAAGACATCTTTAACATCGCACCATATGCCAATATGAAGATTTAGGCCAACAATCACAGATGTATCTGTAAATACTGAGCCCTAGCAAAACAAATACAACCAAGTGCAACTCTTAAAGTATAACACAAGCATTACTAATTAACAGTCGATGTTGTATATTAATATTCGTTGCTGAAGAGTACTTCTCTCTAGTATTGTATTATGATACTAGGAGTTATAATGTACACAGTTACACTCTTCACATTGTCTTACCCAAATGAAAAATAATCTAGGGCGTAATAGGTCGGGCACAATTACTTTGCCAGGCCACGCTAACCAGTCTTCACCGCTTACCCATATCCATTGTAGTCAGTTATGTATAGACTTCTTTCAAATAAGCTACTCCGTACTTATTTTTAGAGTGGCTAGAAGTGCGCTGGTGAGAGTGCTACATCATGTTTGAGTAATAACCACATGTTCTACTTACGTATAGAGTAGCTCAAAGGGGTAGTTACGTCCATGAGTACACTGCTGACTATAAAAGCGTGTTCTGTAGAAATAGTATTTAGCAGAGTATAAACTAGTCCATCCCAAACGGTGTGATATAATTGATGACAGGTATACCTACAGCAGATTAAAATGCTTACCCAAGAATTCCACCCGGATGTTTTCACGGAAAATTTTACGCCTTATGATTCCGTGGAAATTAGCGTGAAGTAGATATATCTAAATAAAACTCGAGGAAAATATATGGAACCAAACACGCTTACCGGGACCATGATGATAGGCTGGAATTGCTAGGCTTGTTTATATGTCTAGTTACACAATAGCAAGAAAATGGTGTGATTCGATCACGAGCAGAAAGAAACCCTCATTACAGAAGTAAAAAGAACAAGATTAGAGACGAAGGAAGAAAAGATAGCAAGATTATCGAATGCTCCGTTGAAATAAAAGACCTACCACACGAGCAAAAGATAACGACACGGTCATTGTGCGTAAATTAGTCGTATCGTGTGCCTCATTTTATGTTACCACCTATTTCTCTAACGTATACTTTACTGTTACTATATTAGATAAGTACGCCAACAGGAGCTTTGCTCTTTGGCAAGACACTCAGACACAAACATGAAAAACGGATTCTGATATTGAGTATCCTCAATATTCTGGCTTGAAGAAGACTTCACACTTTATTTCGATGGGAATATGCGGCAAATGGACGGCAATAACAGTAGTAGCTAGTCTAAAAGTGAATCGGTCTGGGCGACTCTCTCACTAAAGCACCTCTTCTTCACAAACGCTAATGAGATCTACTCGTATTATACCTGACGGTTCATTCCAATCTACAAATGCATACCTATGGTAATACAATAGCTATAGGTCCATTATCTCGAAAGCTAGTAATTAGAAGCGATATGACTAAACTATGTTAGTGGGGTGATTTCGTTGTATGAATACACCGTTCCCATAGTGATATATAGATAGTGCGCTCTTATACGATCTTAATTTTACTACTAGTTAGCCGCCACAGGTATAAATAACACATTATTCATGTCACGGTCTTATACGGAAGTAAGTATTGTATAAGTATCCATCGTATAATCGATGCCTACCTACTGCACTGAAGCCCAACGATGAAATATGTAGCAATGGAGTAAAGATTTAGCACACCACGTGTTTCGAAGGATGTTAAGCCGTAATCTCACATGTACTCAACGCACAAACGACATATTATAAAATGAGTATAAGTAACCACTAATTACTTATATATAGAGTAATATACACTGAAACAGAGCACGACGCTCAATACTATACATTAAACTATAGTGTACTCTATAAATTGTCCTTATTACGTATAGATATTGAAACGAAGACGTCAATACAACTTAGGATTATATTTATAACATATAAAATTGATTTCACTTAATCGTTATGCTCTATCCACACTCCGAGTTTATAATGTCTAGTCACAAATGTTTATTTAGATCATCACACGCCTATATATTATATATATATAATAATAATATATATATAAATATATATATAATATATATATTATATATATATATATATATAAATATTAATTATATATATATATATATTATTATAGATATATAATATATATTAAATACATATATAATAATATATTATATATATATATTAATTCATTTCTGTTATTTCTTTACAATTTATTAATTTCTATAATTAAATTATTTAAAGCATATATTATATATACATACTTAATATAAAACAATTATATATATTACAAAAAATTCGTTATATATATATATAATTATTATAAACACACAATTCACACAAGATATGAAATACTCACACAATCTATTCTACGATTAAGTGTATGAAATCTATGTCCTGTTGTTTCAAATTCAAAGAGTTTTAAATCTACCAAATTACATATGTAAAAATATAAACACAACAAATATTATCACAAACATAAAAAATATCCACATTTTATTCAAATTATAATTATGAGAATTAATGCTGCAGTCAAACACAAGACGCTTAACGTCTATCTTACAATGGAAAAATTTATAATTAAGCCTATAAAAACTGTTTGCAAATTACTATATATATACGAGATAAAATCAGCGTATTAAAGCTTATTACAAATATGTAAAAAAATATATAAATTTAGGGGGCTCAAAGCCACGGGATACATAGAGGTAGACGTATTATCGCTATAATAACCCCATAAGGGATTAGGCGGTAAGGATAACCCCGCGATCCAACTACATAAAATTACTAAAGGCGGGGAATACCACACACGGAGACCCTACACCGTGTAAAGGGAGGGAAATAAGTCTTCATACTCTTGTCGTTCCCCCTAGGTAATAGACTCAGATAGAACCCCGACTTCACTGCCATCTTATGTCAGATTTACCTTACTGAGGAATTCCTTTAAGTTAATAACAAATAAAAAATATAAAATTTAAAAATTATCAGAAATATACCAAAATATTTTGTATATATTTATCTACTATATGTATATATTTTTGATATAATATTAGTCCTATATAGTATTAATAACACTTATAAATATAGATAATGTATAAGATCATAATTATATATATAATATAATACTCGAAATATGAAGTATTAAAAAAAACAAAAAAAAAAATATCAAAAACTGACGGAGTTTCGTAAAATAACATAATAAGGGACTATAGATATATATATATATATATATTATAATATATATATATATATATATATATATATTAGATATAATATATATAATAATATTATATACTATATATATATATATTAATATATAGTATATATATATATATATAGATATATATTTAATTATATATTATAATATATATATATATATTATATATATATATATATTATAACCTAATATATAGTATAATATATATATATATATATATATTATATATTAATATAATATATTAATACAATATTAATATTAAATATTAGTGATCAATATATATCATTATATTTTTATACTTTAATAAGAACCCGAAATAAGTGTGATAGGTTCACACGTACGAATATTAATTTAGTAGTATAGGCACTTAGTATCACTAGTAAAATAAATATATATATAATAATATATATATATATTATAAGCTTTACAATTATAATTTAGAATTGTCGAAATCTAAAAAAAATTACATAAATCATTCACAAAATTTATAAAAAAAAATTTATTTTTATATATACATTTACCATTATAAAGTAAATATTATCTTACAATCGATTAAGACAAATAAATTTATTACTATCTAAAATTTTATAGAATATAATATATTTATAGATATATATATATATACCTGTAAATAATATTTTATATATATACTATTATTAATAAAGAAAAACAAAATGTTCTAAAGTACCGCATCATTATATAATAAATATATTAATCGGCTCACACAATAGAATACAAATATTAAATTAAGCGTATAATTATATGGTAGCTTATAGCTACATAAGGAAAATAAAATTTCATTTCGCGTTTGGTCAAAACTATTACTAAATTATAATGCCAACGAAAATTTCAATTGAGATAATCCGAGACTTTCCTTAGCATCTATAGTCTTAGTTTCATAACTCATATATCCTTCGATATAGGGTCTCTGAGTAATTGATACTACCACTTTATACAAATATTACGTTCATAACGAACTGATTCTGTATATCTAAATTATCTTGAGCGAAAAAGTATTAATATATCTAGCGAGTAAACTAAATATAAATATATATATTAAATGGATAGAAGAATATAGGTGATGAGATGCAATCCATACTTTCGTAAAAAGGAATGTTACATCTGTATAGATCATTCTATATCGTGGGGTAGGCGGTAGATATGTGTGTGATTCTGTTACACCACCTAGCGTACACGAATATCACCAAAAAAAACTAAGCATCATACAAAACAACATAAAAACCAATAAAAAAAATAAGATAAGTACGAGAGTAGTAGAGATTAAGAAAAAATTACTCGCTTTGTATAAAAGTCATAGTCACTATACAGTATATATAATAATGATCTATTTAATTGAGTAAAATATATAGTTATCATACTATATTACTCACAAACAGCTACATATCACAGGAGACTCCACACACAATCACAGGTACCACGAGATATAGATAATTAACGCTCTTAAGACAAATACCAGTAATTTGGTCCCAAAGTGTATTACAACATTTGAAAAGAGTGGTATATTACCCTACTCAGTTTTCAAAAAGAGTTATTTCTGTTAATTTTATCCATCTAAGTCGTTTTCGTTGTATTTTCTGTGTATGATGACATAAAACAGAGATCATACTGACCACAATATAATGAACAAAATATACTCAGACGCATTTATAAATTAACAAGATATCGTTAGCTAAATCAGATACACAGCGATAACTAATACTTGACTTCATCTTATAGAGAGAGTTAGCTCTATATCAAACATTCAAAAATCATTATAATACAGTATTATGGAAATGATAGTAGTTCATCGGTATATAGTAGGAAATTTCTCTCTACGCTTATACTCTACTCTTACTCTACTAACTCTTACTTTTCATCTCTCTCTATTATTCATATATATATATATATAATATTATATATATAATATATAAATATATATATATATATATATATAAGTATATATATATATATATAATATATATATATATATATATAATATTAATATACTATATAATATATAATTATATATAATTGATATATAATATAAAATAATATATATATATATATAATAAGATATTATATATATATATATAAATAAAATAATATATAATTATATATATATAATATATATTATATATATATATATATATATATATATAGTTATATATAATATATATTATATATATATATATATTTTAAAAATTAAGCCGTCCATACCTAGAGTAGATTAAATATTAATGTAGCTATATTATATTTATATATATTAATTATATATAGTAATTCACAATTTAATTATTTATATATATTATAATATATAAATATTAGCAAATATTTAAAATTAAAAATCTTAAAACAGCTCCCCCACCCCCCACCCCACACCCCACTCTTAATTGTATATAATATATATTTTTTATTTGCTTGCATAAAAAAATTTTATATTTTTGTGAGAAAATATATATTTCAAATATTATAATCTATGTATATCATAAATAATATATTATATATATATTAATATTATATATATATATATATAATATATAGTATATATTATATAAATATATAATATTATATATATTAATAATATATATATATATATATATATATAAATTAATATTATTATAGTATATATATATAATATATATTAATATATAATATATATATATATATAATATATATATATATATATATATATACTGTATTATATACTTAATTATATATATATTATTAATTATATATTAAATATTATATATATTAATAATAATATATATAATATATAGTATTAAATATATATTAATATATATTATTTAATAGTATATATTTAATATAATTATATATATTAATATATATATATTTATATATAGTGATATATGAATTAATATATAATCAAAAAAAATAATAAAAAAAAAAAAAAACATGAAAAAGTGATATAAGATCTATTTATTTACATCAAGAATTGGCGGAAGCTACATTATAAAACATTTTATTTATTATCAGTGAGATGCATCGTGGGTGACTTACCAGCGTATATGCTATTGAATAACTATTACATCTTGGTCATGTTATTAATATGAAATAAGCTAATTATTTATACAATTAAGATATAATGATTAAAATTTGTAGATATTAAGTAACTACAAAATTATAACCAAATACAACATGTTCACACTAATAAAAAATATTTATGTACTATATCATAAATCGACTTAAACATCTTAACACTACAAAAAAAAATCATTTATCCTACAAATTTAGAGTAGAGAGCACAATTCAAAGTTTACAACTTTTTTTAATATAAAAAAGACTATATAGCAAACTAGAACATTCAAAGAGCTTCAAGACGAACTGCCTTTCACTACGACATCTTACTATCTCTCCTATTTTCTTACAATTTTTGTCATGAATGAGATATTCAATCAATTTTCTCTTACCAGGGACCCTGTAAGTATGCAGGAATCTAGCAGAACTCTTTGCACGAATTTGTCCAAAATTCTTATTATCCGTTTATAGGTAAGCACAATATATCTATCCTAACGTGATATTTCTTGTATATTAAGCATTATAATTATAGACCACAAGAATCCCTCTTACGGTATACGAACGATTTATTTATCTATGAGACACGAGACGTTCGTATAGTCTCTATAAAGTTTAACGTAATTACAGTAAAAGCCTTATTTCGTCTTCTTTTCCATATATACCGCTAATATACCACCGAACTAAGTCTTTGAATATGTTATACACATATAGTGAAATATCTATGAGACTCCCCTAAACTGTGACGAGCGGCTTCTTGTATCCACTGTTGCTCTTGATGAAACCTCCAAATTAGTTTGTATTCGAGTGTAAGACCCCACTTGATCTTGTCTAGCTTCGTAGTATAGCGTGACTAGCACAGAACAATATGAATGTCTTTATTAATGACAGTCTGAATATTATATTAACTCACTCACTCTTCCATCACTTATTTATTTAGTTCTTATCCATCTTTATTGACATTTTTTGCTAATTGCAGAGGTACTTATATCGTATCGATAATTTTTTGTTTCTGTTAGGATTCTCGCATAGGTGCTGTTCAAATGATGCTGTTTGCCAGACTATACTACTTTCAATGATTTGTTATTGGATATGTTCCTATTTGTTGAGACAGTCTACTTTAATTTGAGAAGTATGAATGACTGACAATCTTTGTACTTAATCTTTCTTTTAAATCATGTAATCTATCCCATAAATTTTTTGATGATCCATACTCCAGCTGCTTGATTGATGCTTATCCTTCTACCCTTACGTGACCTCCAGCTCAGTATAAAATACGCTCAATACAGTCTCACTTTTCAAATGTCTGTATTTATTTTTGGACTATAGTGTCGACTGATATATGAATGTTGTTTTAAACTTGCTTACTATTCTCATAACACAATGCACCCTTTCATATGGGAATCGGAATCCACTTCTGCTCTTGGTCACTCTCTTTCATTCTGTGTGTGAGGTCCCCAAGCATTGTTGTTTAAATATTTTATGATGAAGAAAAGATGATAATTTATGTCAGTTGATTTTAGAGAGATGATATTCGGAACTAGAGCATATATTTAAATTTGAACTGAGAGCTGTGGGCACTAATTAAACCATGAATTCTATTATCATATTCTCATCATTATCGTCTTTTAATTATCCCTTCGTGCATTTTCATCGTTATACCCAAGATTCATTTTTATTCATTTGTATTTCATCATATTTGAGATTAACATAGCGGATATCAGTATAGCGAGTAGTTCTAAATTATCTAAAAAAGTGAATTTTATTTGGCTCTAGCATTCATTTTCTTTAGAGCACTATATAATTTTACTGTCCATACTTATATTTAATACACGGTAAGATCAGTAGTCTATAGATAGATAATTCAAAATTACCTATAGAAACAAATGTCTCAGACGACCTACACACACAATATACGGAAGATCAACAATAGATGCCACATAAATAATGAGTCTATCATCAAAACATGGGTGAGTAGTGAAAACACTCTAGGACTATCTGAAAACTCGATCTTTAAGGACTTAGTGAGTTCTTTTATCTAATAATCAGGTAATTATTGGATTATATGAACGCTCAGACCATTCCGGAAGAAAACAGATTTGAAAAAACATGTGTTGGAAAAGAAGAGTTTGGATGATGAAGAGATATGAGATAACTAGTGAGTGTGAGCTTAATTCGTCCAAATCATGAATTTATTGAAGATAGACGCGGTAACAAGAATGAGAAAATTAGGCTAAAGGAAAGCTCCGCCTCTCATCTATTGATCCTTTTCTATCACACACAGTATTGAACTCATCGCACTGTTAATACCAATTAAGTGTTACCTGTCCGGAGGTAGTCACGAGTATAAGCATGCGATACATTACAGAGAAATCTAGTAAAAAAACACTCTACTCACACACAATTATACTTTTTCAATGTTTTTTATTTTATTTTCTTTTTTGTATCTATACAGCAAGTAAATATATGATGTGATTTGAAGTAAATTCTCAGATTTTTAGTTATTTCACCACACAGGAGTGCTCACACACACTGTCTTGTTCGTAGCTTTGAAAGGCGCACAAATATTAAGTTTTCATTATATATTAATTTATATACTTTCATTTATTAATTATTATAATTCATATAATAGGCTTTTTAATAACTTATCACTATCATAATTAATTTTATTTGCATTTAGAGTTATATTTAAATATTTATTTCAAGGCAAAAATTGGTAGTTTTAATATATTATGTAATTTATAATATATATTATTGTTCTTTGTTAAGTATATTATTAGAGATTTTTTAAATACCCTAGATTGTATAAATCTGCCTTAGAAGATGAGAAATAAACATAATACACATCTATATGATGCAGATATGAATCAACTCAAATCTATATTATTATCTAGATTTTTCATTAAGAAGCGTCGCCCAAATTATGCGAAATAGGAAAGTGTATTAAAAATATATGGTACTTCACTTCCATGCTCTCTTGAGTAGTAAATATTTCACTTTTGAACATTCCAACATTTAATCTCTATATATGTCGAAGTTCAATCCGAAATAATATCATATACTATAATATTAATAGTGTATATATGATATTAATATTATATATATATATATATATATATATATATATATATATATATATATATTAATATTAATATATATAATATATTATAATATATATAATATATATATTATATAGAATATATTAATATATATATAATATATTAATTATAATTATAATATATATAATATTATATATATATAATATATATATTAATATATTAATAATAATATATTTAGTAATAATAAATATAAAAATATATATTATAATATATATATTATATATATATTTATATATTATAAATTAATAATGAGAATAGAAAGAAGAAGAAGAATAATTATAAATTTAAATATATATAAATAATAGTATAGTAATAGTAGTAATATATATATTATACAGTATATGATCATACAAAAAATATATTAATATTATAATAACTATAATGATGTAATTGAGTAAAGCATAATAATATAAAATATATTAAATAATTAATCTAGTGATTAGATAGTTGATAATTAGTGAAATATAAAAATGAATTTTATAATTAAAATATAGTGTTTTAATTATTATATAATAATATATAATAAAATATAATAATTAATAATATATTATATATAAATTATATATATATAAATAATTATATAATAATATAATAATAGATAAAAATAATATTAATTAATAATGATAATATATAAGAATATAATATAATAATAATAATTAATAATTATATGATAATATATATATATATATTAAAATTTGTATTAAGTGAAACACTATAACAGATGTACACACACAAGATCTAATCCAGACTAATAAGTATATGGTGCTCCTAAATAATAATGATCATACACAAGAGATGAATCAAATCACATAATAATCTATACACACATATAACAAGTAGCATCTCCGCAGCGGAATCCCATATATGCACCGCTCAGAGGTATTTAGGTTTCCACATTAATCACTCGATCAAAGTATTATTTGTATGTTAATTATAATGAGTATATACAGATTATGTGGTACACTTATTAGTAGCATTTTTATCTTATATCTACATTATTATAAGACATCTATGAAAATAGTCGAGATGCGTCCTTTATATGTGCTGAAAGTCACGTATGATACACACTCAGCTCAAAGATACTAGACAGCGAGGCCCAGTTCGCAAACTGCGGGTTCGTCACATTGTGATAAAGCCGCATACACTCTCCATATTATGGTGCTGAGACATTTCGCTCCTGACTCGAAGACGTGTGAAAGCGAGTACACACTCTCCCCTCCTTAGATTATATAGGTAGTTATATATATAGGAGCCCAGTAGAATGTGAGTGTGTATTATTTATCTGAAATATATATATAATAATATATATTAGATATATTATATATATATATATATAAATATATAATGATATATATATTTTAATATATAATAATTTAATATATATATATATTAGTTATATATTAATATATATAGATAATATATATTATATAATATATATATATATATATTTTATATTAATAATTTTATATATATTATATATATAGATATTAATATAGTATATATATATTAAATATATAATATATTATAATTAAGTATATTAATTTAATAGAATATATATATATATAGATATATATAAAAATAATATTATAATAAAGTTAAAAGTATAGGTAATGTATTCCGGACACCTAGTCCATATATTTGGTAACCACCGTACCGTAGACCTTTTTTTATTACTCTATATTATTAGTCACCCAAATATTTTTTACCTGAACCTTGACCTTTATTTTGATCTCATTATTATACCTTTTTGTAGATCATTTGACTATTATTTGAGTCACCACAAATTTTATTACCTGACACCTGACCTTTTCTTATGTCACGGCCTTGTTACCTTTTTAGAGTAAATTTAGATAAACCATTATTATTCGTAACAACCCTTCACGTATCCATGGGTCAATTATATTGGTACTACCACGTATGTTATTCACTAGCAACTACCTAAGTATTTTTGAGAACCAGATTATTTTGATGAACCTACTCAAATTTTTGAAGAACCCAAATATTATTTTGATGAAACACTCACTCAATAATATTTATTATATATAAGATAACATTTTTTTTTATTTTTTAAAAATCACACTTATATTAAATATATTTTTTGGCAACTCACACCCTAAATATTTATTAGAGCTAACCTCTATCGAATAAGGGTGCACCAAACGAGTTGTCACGTAATATGACAACGTATTGTTATACGTATACTCCACGATCACCCTAATTTTATATTAATCACCTGGGTCAATTATTTGCCCATATATGACGTTGAATTTATTATGATCTGTCTTTAAGTAGTAGGCATTAATAGCCCTTTATATTATAAATGTACTATATAAATACTTGGTTGTTCACGTAATAATACTACGCTACGCACTAACCCATACAGGTTATGCGATAATCGCAAGCACAGCTATAGACGTTATATTCTATGCACAAGCCACTGTACAGTCCTCGACCCGGTCAGCGATATTTCCCATCCACCTTATGACCGTAGCGTTCTACATTATTACGCCCCCTTGTTGAGTCCAGTCCCCACCTTTGTATAACCTATCTCCACCGTAATACCCGTCCCAGCCACCCAATCTGTCATACACACACTCCAACTACAATATCACATCAACAAATCAACCCACAACACACATCTACAAACTACACATATACCCGACACAACAAAGTAGAAGGTCGCAGACTACACGAACTCAATAACTACAACATCAGCGTTTAGTATCCCACTCAAAGCTATCTCACAACTTCCTTACCACTCAAGCCTTAACGTCTTGGTTATGTCACATCAGAAGTTCCCAGCACATCGTCAAAAGTGATATACTGCTACAAATGACAAGATGTATTACAACTCTCAACAAACGCAGGAAAGAGAGTGACAATAACCCACACTGACCTATATTTATTACTGCGCTGAGAGTACCCTGTTAATTCTCACAGCGTGATGAACACACACACTAACACGATCACTTGTAATTTGATAAAATATGATTTATGTATGCTACATTTAGTACTATCGATTGCTGTGACCTTATAGAACTACGCGCAACACCGTAAAATCCTGTATAAATATATTATCATTATTAATAATATAATAATAATAATAATTTAAAATAAATAATAAATATATTAATAAAATATAATATATATAATATATATAAATAATAATAAATTAAAATAATAATAATAATAATAAATATTATTAATTTAAGTATATATATATATTAATATATATATTATATTATAAATATTAATATATATTAATTAATATATATATATAAAATAATACTAATATAATATTATATATTTATAAACGGCTTAGTATAATAAAGCAAAACCATAAATAACACACAGCTAACAGTAACATTAGTTTATAGCTTTAAATACTGTACACATAAAAGATTAATAAAATTAACAATATATACTGTATAAGGCAGAAGTATAAAGAATAAATGAGTTATTTCTCACATCAATACATGATGAATTGTATCTAGATTTAATGTTAATCTATGATCCTTTCCCATCAATTATAAAGTTATCAAATATAAACTGAAAAAATCATCTAAGAAATAACACAGAGTACAAATAATGAGACCCATCCTCACCACAAAATGCAGTCCACCCGCACCCGCTGGGTGCGTCCCGCCGCGGTAACTATATTTAAACAAAGACAGTCCCGCACGCCATCTGTTCCGCACACAAACAATCTCCACAACATCAATTTGCGCACGAACTAATAAGTCCGCAATATTGTCCGCGTTCCCATGACTTACGCCGCACACCGCACGCTAAGAAAACTGCACTCACACGAATTCTCTGACGCATATAAAGACATAAATATTCTGAGTATTAATATAATATATATATATATATATATATATATATATAATTAAATATATATATATATATATTATTATATATATATATATATATATATATAATATAATATATATTATATATATATATATATATATTATATAATTAATAATATAATATATAAATATAATATAATATATATATATATATATATATATATAGTATATATATATAATAATATGTGATGATGGTCTATGGTAGAGTGTAAGTGTCTATGGTATAGTGTAACTATAGTGTACTTAATGTTGAGTATGTAGTATTATGTGTGAATAAAGATATATATAATATCATATATAAGTGTATGTGTGTATATATAAGTAGTCTATAAGGTGATATATAGATGTAACTATGTATTATTAAGATGAATCTATACTAAATATAGGTGGATTAAAAGATAACGCCAAGTAATGAATGTAAGTCATCTATAGTATAATGATATTACCAAAAGCTGTAATATATATATATATATATATATTGGCAAGGAACACTACGCATATACGACATATTACAGTTTATACACAGAAGTTTGTAAAGTTGTCATCACACTTAACACCTGAAAGGTGTACACTCAATATCAATAATCATGCCTGCACAGCGAACCATACTAAAAGGAACCTATTTGAAAAACTGTCCATATCAGAACAAAAGACTATCATAACGCAGTTTTATCTCATCAAAACTGATATATATAGGCATCACAAAGTTGAGCATCAAAGCTGAGATATGAGCAATCAATAACGTGATAGTCAATCAATAAATTACATATAGTAGTAGTTGGGTGTCAGTAGAAAGTTGTGTTATTATATATATATATATGAGTATAGTATATGTATATATATATATATGTGTGTGTGAGGATGTAGGATGCTGTGTGTAGCATGTCGTGTTCTACTAAATAATTATATATCATATATAAATAACAATAGGCTATATTTAGAGTTTATTGCATACTATAGTATATAAAATAAAATTAAAATAAAATGTTTATAATAAATATTAATACTATATATGTGTAATAAGTGAGATGTAGACGATGTGGTTGTAGTGATATTATGAGTGATTACTATCATATTCGTCAATTCGAATGATGGTTATTTTATTGGCACATGTTCTTAGTACATTAATAAAAATATTACACCATTTAGGTATGTTAGTGATGTGTGGGCTAGTATATGATTAGTTATCAAATAATAATAACAATAACAGAACAGTAAGTATAATAATAAAATAAAAATAATAATAGTTTTAAATAAATTGTGTGTGTTAATATTACATTGAATTTAAAATACGTGTGTGTGTGTAATAATATAATATATATATAAATATTGTGTATATTTAGTGCTATTGATTGATGTATGTGTAGTGTTATTCTAAATAATAATGAACCTAAATTAGGCCTAAGAATAATAAACTACTAATAAGCTGAGTACTGAAGTACTGTAGCGATATAATATTGCCCTGGTAGTCACGTAGCTAACGCGTATGAGCGCATATGAAACGCGAAATATTTGCGTCACCTTGCATATTATAGATGCGCATCAGCACGGCGGGCTAGTATAGACGCTAGCGTAGACGCAGGCAGTTGAGACACGACACTAAAGCCGAGCCAGTGTATACTAGCACCAGAGAATGGAGTGGTATATATGTAGAGGCTTAGTCTCTTTGCGGGTGGTCTCAATTGACTCATAGCCTCTATGTATCTAGAAAGTTGTTTAATAGAGCTTAAATTATAAATTTAAAGAGTGAAGATTAAAGAAAAAGTAACGATGAACATTATCAAACATAGTATATAACGCGCACAAATTAAAAACACATATACACATCACCAGTTAACCAGAATCAACACTAGTAGATATCTTATCTTATATATACACGAGTTGATTGTGCGTAGACAAATGTGTGTTCATGAGTTATATGTAACAGTGAGTGATTTTATAAAATAAAATTAATTAGATAATATGAGACAATTATGACCAATAATTTGGAGCTTGATTCATGTGACAATACCTTTTGACATGAGCACAAAATATGAGGCAGTATTTATAATATAGTAAATATTACCTAAACTGTAATAGTTATTGTCACCACTATTTTACAGAAAAAAGGCTTGAATATATATATTTTTAGACTGAATTAGAGTATTTAAATCGCCCACGGTAATTACAAAAAGTAGATTATCCTTATAAATTTAGACCTAAATAGTAGTTAATTTTCAAACACATTTTAACAGAGAAGGGTCAGTTTCGTACATCTGTAAAGGATAGTTGAGCGGTTTGTAGTTTTCTCCTGATAGGATTATGTATTCTATATATAAGTAAACATAGTAATAATATATAATATTAAATAATAATAAATAATAATTAAATATAATAAAGAAATATATTAAAAGAAATATTTAAAAAAACTATTGTATAAATATATATTATTAGTAACATCACAGCGGTGATCTAAAGTAGTGAATTAAATATGTGTATTATTTATATATATATAAATTAATAATAGATTTTAATAATAAATACTATGTTATGTTAGCAAGAAGATATAAATATAATTTTATTGTATTTATACTATAATAAGCAATAATAGTATGATAGTAATAGACTAGTATAATCTAAAATAAGAATCAAAATACTATTATAGTTATTAGTACATAGTGTCATTGATTGTATAAAGGGGGTGCTAGGGGCTGGTCTTACTGATTTACTGATTTATTGCTTAAGGTACGTAAAATAAGTTTTTAATAAAATTTCAAAAATTTTAGTAAAAATTGTATTTTAAAAACTTGATATTTATAAAATTAAAACAAAAAGAGTATTACAGTTAATAATAAATTCTTTGTTCAAAGATAAATGATATTTATTTAATATAGGTTTTAAGAAACTTTGAATAATTTTAGTTATATTTAAATTATATTATATAGTAAATATATAACATAGTTCGTACATTAAATTAAAAACAAAAGTTTTAATATAAATATATACGTTGTATTTACTTATATATATATATTAGTATAATATATATATAATATATATATAGTATATAATATATATAATATAAATATATATATATATATATATATAATACTACGTAGTGTTATAGATAAATCGTGGTGAGTGTATAAGAAATCTGTGTTATGTGATGTGTATTTAGAGTAAGTGTATAATTGTAATAATCTATTATACTGTCTGATGTAATGATAATATCTATGTTCAATTTCTAATCAAATTTGTATGTTGTGCTATTCCATCTGTACAGTTGTGAGGTAAGTAAATAATTCTGTGTTGAGTGTGTTAGTAGTGTGTGGTTTATATATATATATATATATATATATATGTTAATTATGATGTAAATTATGTAAATAAGTGGATCTATAATGATTTTTGAATTACTTTTAGATTTAATGTGTGTATTAATAATTCCGCGTGATGTGTGTGTAGTGTGTGTGTCTGATATTGATTATTGAGTGGTTATGGATAGTAGTCGTTAATTTGCTTTTTTTGTTTTCTTGTACTTGAACTTACTATTTATATTTTACTCATTAATAATGCACAATGATTTTACAATTAGTACACACGGTATTTCTCGGATTTTATGCGTAGTTATCTCATTATTTAATTAGCATTCTCTTTTAATTATGAAATACGATGAAGATAAATAGTTTACACAGCTTGAAGTTTAAAAAGGTGAGGCAATATTTAGTTTATTTTAAATGAAAAGGAATAGATAACGAGCAACAGTGAATTATGCCATTATGAAACTGAGTTCAATTATTTTAATGAATACACTAAAAGACTATTTTCTATTAAATTCTAATAAGTTAAAGCACAGTTAATTTTCTTTAGTAGCCCAGAAAAGATTTTCCAAAGATACTGTTTAATGTCAATGAATAAATATGAATCCTTCTACTCATTTTACATATATTTAATTATAAAATGAATTTTTCATCCAATTTCAGTTGGTAATAATAATTATATATTAATCACAAAATAATTTGACATATTAGCTTAATTAATTAATTAAATTTTTATTAATTTATTATTCATAGGTTTTGAATAATCATTTGGCAACCGGGTTGTCACCCATTTCACTATGAAACTTGCCTTCTTCTTCCATTTAGGACTCTGAAATCTTCTCAGAGCTCTTCGGAAGATCGTGTTTCCAGGCGCATTAAGTTTCAATGCCGGTCCAGGAGCTTGACAATCAAAGAAAAAGTAAAAGGCTGGGTTGCAAGACTTGTCGCCATATATATATATATATATATATATATATATATATATATATATATATATATATATATATATAATATATATATATATATATATATATATATATATATATATATATATATATATTTGATATCAGAGTCTTTATAATCTTGTAGAACCCACCACTCTTCGAAGCTTACAATGAATCACCTGCCTTTTTTAAAATTTCATATTTATGTGACATCTAACCCATAAAAAAATCCTCCTTTCACATGCTACACACACTATTAAATTATTAAACAACAACACAATCTTTTACAACTTTTAAAAACGAATGTTGCCTCTGAGTACTCGAGAGAGTAGCTTCCCAAAACAGTCCCTCGTCCGCTTCTTCCCCACCACAACTTGGAAGTTAGTAACCTCTTGTGGCGGGGTTGATAGCGTCATGGAATTGCTCACTTGTTCTGTTACGTGATTTTTCTTTATTAATTTCTGAAACAGTCTCGTCTTCATTCAAATTTTCATTCTCCTAAAGAACAAAGATCACCTTTCGTTCTCTAAGCCATCTCTTGTTCTGCTATTTATATCCGAAACTCAGATGACTGTAGGGCGATCCAACAACAAACCCTACTCTGCTCCCTCTTACTGTCTTTGTTATGAATTCAAAGTGCAACGAGTTGTTTGTATTACGAAATTTTTACCTTTTGACTTAGCTCTCTTGCCAACAATATAGGACTAAATTTATCCGTTCCGTTTATTTGTTGCCTAACTCTAATGATTATCCTAAATTCTTCAGCTACCTAAACACCAAAATAAGACACAATCTCTCTTCCTTTCATTTACCTTCTTAAATCGGAATTATTGGTGTTTCAATATTTATGACCGTCAATATCTTTTCTCTAGTTCTTAAGATTCATCTGATGAACATGCTTACCAATTCTCTATTCATAAAAACCTTGAGCAAGAGGTGCAGCTCTCTCTCTCTCTCTCTCTCTCTCTCTCTCTCTCTCTCTCTCTCTCTCTCTCTCTCTCTCTCTCTCTCTCTCTCTCTCTCTCTCTCTCTCTCTCTCTCCGTGTCTCTGGAAGTTTTGGAGATGAACCCATCAAACTAAACCTTTTCTTAATTTTGAATTCTTTCTTCTACAGTCTATAGATGTCCTTTAATATCCTCGACAGAATTAGTTTCTATACATAGCTCACACAGATGGTAAATAACGTCTCACAGATCGAATTAACATGTCTCGAAACAGTACAGCCACTTTCGAACATATCAGCTTTCGAATTGGACAAGTCTGTTCATTTGTGTCCAACTCTAGTGGATTTAATGTCCGTTACTGGTTCTTACCCACACCAGAGATATAGAATGTATATATATGAGTTATAAAGCAGTAATAAGCAAAATCTCTTTCACGTGCACAAAAATAAATATATATATAATCAAAATAATTATATATGGAATAGTATCATACATAATATTGCAATAATCTATGCCTCAAGAGTTAAAACGAAGAAAGTTTAAAGCAAGTATTAAAAATATAGTCACGAGTAAATAAACTCAAATCAGCATACACTAAATCCCTATTTAGGTGTTATATATGATATAGACCACACGTCACTCAAAGCTAATAATGATCGCTATACTAAGATTGTGTACTCTGCGTGTTAAGGTCTTATGTATAAATATTAGATCTATCAGGAGAGTTCTCTATAAAAAATTTCGAGTAACGCAATGATAAGTCAAATTAATAAATATTGTGTTTACATAAATACAGCAACTTTACATTTATTTTAACTAATCCTCTTCACAGGAATCATATATAATTCTATAACCTTAATACTAACTATACAGATCTGTATCAAAGAAGGGAGTTACAAGCACAGATCGAAAGCTTACGTTTTAAACTTAAAACTAGAAAACAATTGAGTTATACTGTAATATCAATTTGCGAGAGAGTTTTATCAGTTTTTTAGGCTGATCTATCGCTTAAGGCCTTCCGTTCTTCTATATATATATATATATTATATATAAATAAATGTTTTTTAATAAAATAAGAATTATTAAGTATATACTATAAAATTAGGTGATACTAAAAAGATCCACAATGAGTAAGGTACACATAAGGTAGTTGAGTATACGTGTTTGAGTTAGATATATATATATATACTGTTAGCTGTTAATTATAAAAGATAAATGTAAGTGATTACAAGTGTTACATATGGTTATAGTGAGAAGTGTAAGTGTCATAGAATTGTATGATATAAGTAGAAACCGTGTGTGTATAATAATGTGTGTGTGTGTTGTGTGTTTATGGATGATCCGTATCATTGGTATATAAATGTGTATAAATGTATCATGAGTGCTAAGGTATGGGCAAAAACTTCCTTCCCAAGGGAGGGTAGAGTTGAATAAATATATATATGAGTAGTAATAATGGTTGTTTGTTTTGTGATGGAGTTATATACGTTCGCCGGCTATTTTAGGGGTGTTTATGTATGTGTTAGTGTGTTATATTTATAGTGATATCAGTGAAAATGTATGTTTGTCCTATGTTTCTATTTAGGAATGAGGAATGAGGATAAATTGAGGTGATTGAGGATTTAATTGAGAAGTATAGCAGACAGATGTAAAATATCTGTCGCAATAACTAGAGTTCAAAGTTCATTTTGCAGACCACTGACCTCATGTTAGCAACAGAACCTACAAGCTAGCATCCAGTAACCTGGATGAGGAAATCAACAGGGACCCACATGCCATAATTATGGTCTGAGTGCATTGCTAAGAAATAGCGTTTGAATTTTATAAAGGCTTACCGGTGCACGTGGTGACGCATAGGAGCGTAGTGTGAGTTTGGTAGTTTCTCAAGGTGATTTAGGTATTGTTAAGGTAATAATATACCTTGCAAAAATTCTCAATTTTCTCTCTCTCTCTCTCTCTCTCTCTCTCTTTTTTCCCTTTCTTTTTTTTTTTTTTTCTTTTTCCTCTCTCTCTTCTCTCTCTCTCTCTCTCTCTCTCTCTCTCTCTCTCTCTCTCTCTCCTTCTCTCTCTCTCTCCTCTCTCTCTCTCTCAAATATTTGTATTTAAAATTTTAGAATTCTAAATGTCTTCAGTGATGTTATTTATTGTTTATTCTATCTATCTATCTATCTATCTATCTATCTATCTATCTATCTATCTATCTATCTATTCTATACTATCTATTATCTATCTATCTATCATAATCTATCTATCTATCTATCTGCTTTGAAGGAAACTATTACAGTGCTTTTGGGGGAGGTTCAACCATATATGAGGCGCTCTTAGATCTTTCGAAAGCATTTGACCTAGTCAAACACGGTTTTATTTTAAAAAAATCGAAAAGGGGCAAATTCCTGATACAATGTATAATATTTTAGTGTATATTTATAATAATCAGTTTGCTCATGTTAAGTTTAAAAATAGTCTATCGAATAAATGGAAAATAAAAAAAAACTGTTGTTGGACAGGGAGGAAATTTGTCACCTTTCTTTTTCATTTTGTATTATAAAAGAATTTGGTAAATTATTAACTAAACTAGATTAGATTTGAGCATGTCTAATGTACTTTTGTAGGGATGATCTAGTTTTGTTAGCTTCCTCAGTAGACAGTATGCAAAAGCTGTTGAATATGGCAGAAAATATAATTAAGAAATTATGATTGAATCTAAATGTAAATTATACACAATTGTTGTTTTGAATATATTAGTATAGTATAGGCGCAATAGATAGATCAGAAGATAAAATGGTTGAACATTAAGATTTTTAGCGATAGGCCTCCTACACATATATATGTGTCCAAGAGCACCTAAATAAAGAAGTGTCATAAAGTCTTTCATAGGTGCAATACAGGGTTCTAAATTATTAGAGACTACAAAAATATGTAATATAAAACTTAGCTAGAGATAAAATTTCTTGTAATAGAAAGTGATGAAAACGAATTGAAAGAATATATAATTTAATTTAGAAAACTAAATAAATTTATTTAAATGTTAATTATTTATTTTATTTATTATGAGTTGATACTTACACTATAATATATATATCTCACATTTCATTTATAGAGCCATAATTGATGAATCATAATAGTTATATAAAACTAGTCAGTTTACAGACAGTTGGAAGTTAATTTACATCAATGGATTATATATATATAATATAAAAATTTAATTATAATATTAATAATATATATATAATATATAATATTATAATAAATATAATATATATATATATATATATATTATATATAATTATAATATATATATATATATAATTATAAATTAATATATAATTTTACTGCCTCTTACTATCCTACTATCCATATTCTCTATCTTACCCCCCCACAAGATAGATCCTACTATCTTCAGAACTATCATCTACTCTCTCTCTAACGTCCTCATTCTCGCTCTCTATACCTCATTCTACTCTCTCTCTATCTCTACTCTCATCTCTCTCATCCTGACTTCACCTACTTATGTAGATGCGCATTGCAGCATGTGATACTGCGTTATATGAGCTTTAGAACTGGTAAACAGTAAAAAAGAATAATCGATATATATAGTTACTTATCATAACACGCGCCGTAAATACCATAAAATATAAATAAAAATATATGTATAAATATAAATATACTGATATAAATCTATAAATTAAATAAAAATAATTTAAAAATAAAAAAATTAATTGAATAAAAAAAACCTATATACCTTATCTAGTAAATAAAATGAAGATAAATAATATCTAAATAAATATTATGAAATAAAATATTATTATCGAAATAAAAGAGAATAATAAACTATAATGATATAGCCGGGATATTCACTACACGTGATTTTTATCGTTCAGATTCACTTTTGATTCTCAGGAGAGAGTTAATTTAACAGTAAAATAAAATAAAAAATATAATATTTTATATAAAGATACAAATGTGAATAATCTAATTCACATATAATATTTTAATACAATAATTAAATTCATAATGAAAAATTGAATACCAAATGAAAAATAAATAACATTCACTAAATCTGCTCTTACATAAAATACAGTCTAAAAAATGGTAAATGCTTCGAAAACTCTCTCTTTACTCTACTCTCTCTTTACTCTACTCTCTCTTTACTCTACTCTCTCTTTACTCTACTCTCTCTTTACTCTACTCTCTCTTTACTCTACTCTCTCTTTACTCTACTCTCTCTTTACTCTACTCTCTCTTTACTCTACTCTCTCTTTACTCTACTCTCTCTTTACTCTACTCTCTCTTTACTAGGTATATATATAATGTTTGATTACATTATTCAATAGATATATGAATGATTTAATGTACTATGTATATTTAGATTGCTTTAGTATATATACCTACCCCACCATGTAATTTTTGTATATAAAAATGTACATGTTTCAAAAAAATATGAATATATATAAATATAAACTGAGTATATATGATTATAAAAACATCTGGATTAAAATAATATTAGTATAATATTGAGTTAATTTATTTATATAGTATAACTAGAATATGATATTCTCTTAAACAGAGATAAAGTTTTATAAAGGAAATTAGAGAGGATCCTATTAAAGATAATGTTGGGTATATTAATGGGCATAATGTGTTAGAAATTACAATATAAAGTAATTATAATTTTTAATTTGTAAGTTTAATACCAATACTCAATTGAGTATATAACTGAAAATTTAATAATTGATTTAAAGACTAAAAAGACCATCTAATCTATTATTCTATCTATCTATCTATCTATCTATCTATCTATCTATCTAATTCACTCAAACTATTTCATTTATATAATATTACTTATCAATAATTAAAGGAAATGATAACTTTAAAAGGTAATAAAATCTTAATATTTAAAACTACTTGAATTTACTGTTGAATATAGAAAATATTCACAATCTTTTTATTATTATGTAATTATTTTGACTTCTTTTTCTAGTCTTATCAAACTTAAAACTTAAAGTCACTAATATATTAACAAATTATTACAGGTTTTACGGCTCGCGTAATCTATACCTGAAAAATTATAAGTATAGAGTGAGTATTATATTCTACGAATGTATCAGATTTAACACTGTGTGAAATACAATATGCACGAGCATATTAAATAGTGCAAAAGCGTGTTTATCACGCCTCACACTAAATTGTGTCAAAACACTGGGTTATTAGTAATTGAGAGTTCAGAATGAATCTAAAGCTACTTACTTTTACCATTTATGATATACTCCTCTCATGCAGTAGTAGTAAACCTAGTATGATAATATAGAGAACATATAAAGACGTTAAGCTTGATATGAGTTTATAAGTAGAATGTATTAAGCACAGAAGGAATAGTGATGGTATGAATAAAAATTCGTGTAATAGTTCAGCGAAACCACTGTAGGTTAGCGGTTAGTAGGGGTATAATATAAATTATATTATAGATATATATTTATATATATAGTATATATAATATATATATATATATAATATATACTAAATAATATATTATAATATATATATATATATTATATAAATAAGTTTTGTGTATATTATAATATATATATATGTGGTGTATATATTCAGTAGTGTATTGTGAGTGTGAGTTAAATTATAACTAAAATTCAGATATAGTATATATAAGTGGTATTACCCACTTACAATATATAGTGTTGAACGGATATATATAATATATTACAAATTAACAGTATGGGACATAAGGCGGACGGATGTGAACCTACGATTCAGGTTGGATGGAAACGCGCCGGCGGAACGCGGCTGCCCAGAATATATAAACGCGGCGTGTTAGCTGCACGTATTCGCTAACCTATTATTGGTGATCGTACGGCAGGATTCGAAACCAAACAAGTGTTAAGACATTCAAAATACTAAGTCACACCTTAAAGTACTAGAATATCAAGAAATCACGTGTATAGGCATAAATAATATAGACCTATTAGTATCTAGAAATAAATAATTATAGGTCGGTACGTACAACTGAGTATTTGCTATTTAACGCAAACCTGATTTATGCGCAACACCCTTCTCTAATAGGGTTATGCACTATAAATTTAAGGGTATGCACATAATAATAATAATTAATTAGGGTATTTACTTATTTTAATATATAGTATATAGGTTCTCAAAAAATTAGGGTTCTCATATAAAAAAATTTGAGGTTATCTTACAAAAAAAGGTATAGTTTCTCAATAAAAATTACCGGTTTACTTACAAAATAAAAAATTAGAGGTTTAGAGCTACGAAATATAAATTGACCGTGTAGCCCATAAAATTGAACCCTAATTGGAGATACTATCAGTATGTTCTGATCTCTCTGAGCTTATCTATATTAACATAATGCGGCTCTCTCTCTCTTCTTTATCATATCTCTCCCAAAAAGTAAAAGGCCAAAATAATGATGAATCAATATAGTCATAGGTTATATAAAATAAAATTTGTTCGAAGATGAGTAAGTCAATCCCAAAAATATTAATAGTAGAGTCAAATAAAGTCAATGATCTAAGTAAAAAATATATTAGGCTCAATAAAAGCGTCAAAAAAAGTCATAGTCACGTTGTCAAATAATGAACTCACGTGATTATGTCCGGATAATACACACTCCTAACTTCTTTAATTAATATATATATATAATAATATAATATAGAATTATATTAATATATATAATATATTAATATATATTAATATATATATAATATATATATATATATATTGAATTAATATATATATATAATATATATATATATATATATATATCATATATATATATATAATAATAATAGTATAATATATATATTATTAATATATGATATATATATATATATATAATATATAATTATATATTAATTATAATAATATATATTATAAATAAATGTATATATATATATATCAATATATTAAACTTTCACTAAAATTCTAGGAACGGGAGACTAATAAAAAATTACAATAATAATAATACTGTATCTACATATCCTATTATATATATAATTCTATTATATTAGGTAAGTATGATAAGTATCACTATTAAGACATAGTGACATTAATCGTATAAATATGTTTTGTATCTAAATAGAATATATATATAATAATATAACTTTATTTATTATCGTTTATATTTATATCATCAAACTATTTCTCGAAATATATAATAGGTATAATATTGATTGAGCAATATCCATTGTGTATATAGTAGCGATATCCTCCTCCAATTCCCTTCACATTAAATAAACATATTCTAGTTTCTATGTTAACAATAACCCAAAATTTAATGAATTTTTAGTTCATTTGTCAATAGAGCTAATTACATGAAAATTCATATATATTTATATGACTATGTGAACAAGTTATTTTAAAATTTTCAAAACACAATATCTAATTAATACTTATATATGATATAAATAATGTATATGATTTAATAATTAATAATAATGTAATAATCTTTATAAAAATTATTTTACAATATTAAATTTTTATTATCCAATATGTTAGTGTAATGTTTAATGTCTTCATTACGTTATGTTATATATATTATTTTATAGTATATTTTCATATATGTTAGTGTAAGAATGATTTAATTATAGTAATTTTCACTATGATATTATAAATTTATGAGTTAATAATCACATACAGTTCAATATAGAATAAACCACCGTATGTATACTTTTACTTAATAATTTATGAATAAATATACATTGAGTATGATAAATGCTATAAGATATATGATTTATTATAAAATTTCTAGTGCGGCCCAACACCTGATTTGATAATTTATGAGCTTAAATTCTATGAGAGACAATACAATATCTTCTTAATAATCTATCACAGTATGATCTATATAGTCCACTTAAATTTCCTAGTATCTTATATTGTTTTATAACTTACTATCAAAGTCTATTTTTCATAATTAACATTCTCTATCTTATTAATTTTTAATATTTCTAATAACTTATCCAAAATTTTATAAGTTTATCTTAAATTTACATTAAGCATTTAGCAGTTACAGGCTCAAGATTATTATAATATTTAATTTAACATTTATCCTAACGCCTGAAACATAATAAACACATTAAATAACTAGGTTTTTAATATACTAAAACCCCTCTTATCAGGGTCTAGATTAACTGACCTTCTCTCGTCGCTTTCATGAACTTACTCTCAAGTCAGTTAGTCTTTTTTTATTCCAACCCTTACCTAAAACAAATCAATCTTACACCTTTTTCTCCCTTTTTCCTTTTTCACTCTTCATCCCCCCCCCCTTTTAATGTACTCTTTAATATTTTTGGCATTTACTCTACCTTTCGTTAACACATCTGCTACTTGCTTCTCCGTGGGTATCCATTCAATCTCCTTTATTTCTTTTTTCTCTAAAGTTTCTTTGAAACAACCTATATCAATTCTTAAACGTTTATTCAATACCCCAGAAGTGGACCCTAAAGCATTTACAAGAGTTTTACTATCAACTTTCGCTCTTATCTCTATCACTTCATTTGTCGATTATGTCCATAATTCTCTTAAGTACATTCCCGCATCAATTCCCTCATTCAAGGCTAAGGTTTCAGCTTCAATTGTTGACCTTGCTATCCTTTTTGCTACACCAGATTTCCACAACAACGGACATCTGTTACCCTATTCATCTTTTATCCCAATCAAATACCCAATCTGTGACTTCATACCTTCTACATTACCCAGAGATGCATCGGTAAATATCTCAAATTCTAGATCACTACCCCTGAGTTTATCTATTCTCACATTCATTTCTTTCTTTTTCACTTTTCCTATAACGCCATCTACATCTTTCATTTCCTTCCCAGTCGCTTTCTTTTTGAATTTACTTAACATACTAACGTTAAAAGAAGTTTCTGGTCTTGTGTGTTGTCCTATCCAATTGAGCTTCCCTATCTGTGATCTGTATCTTGTCATCTCTTCATTTGTCAACCCTCTATCGCTCTTGATTTTCCCATATAGTTCCCTGTCCTTTTTAATTTCCTGAATATAATTATTTTGACTAAGAATAATATCCTCTTCTCTCTCCTCTGTTTGAACTCCTATGTACTTAAAACATCCCTCTTCCTCATTTCCTATTTTGAGACGTCTCTTTAGGTTTCCTATTACCTCTCTTTCGAATTTTTTGTTTCCACCGTACAATAAGTCGTCTACAGGTGAACACACAATACCGATTAACTGATTATTCGTACTCCATCTATAAATGGTAGGATTTATAATTATATAATATATATATATAATATATTATTATTACTATATATATATAGATACTATATTATTTATGCAAATAATATTATATATGACCTGTTATTGTTTACGACTCCGTCAGTTTTGAATCTTTTTTTGTTTTTTTTTATTGTTTTTAATATATTGCTACTATGATATAACAATGCCATTCAGTGGACTAATTTGAAATTAAAGGTTTAAGGAATATTCCAAAATTAGGTTATTCTTAAATATTTTTCAAAAAATAAATATTCTCTAAAGTACGACGCTTTACGAAAACCATTACAAGTCGATCAGCGATTAAAGCTTATTACAAAAGTAAAAAAAAAATAAATAATAAAATAAAAAACATATATATTAGGGGCTCGAGAGCCGACGGAGGGACAAGGAATATCTGAAATCCTAATGTAGGGAGGGGCGGAGGAACACCCCGCGACACCCAAATACCAAGAGCGGGTCCGGGGACCCTCCCGGAGGGGGAAATATGCTACCGTCGTTCCCGGAAGCGAGAGACCCGACTCATGCCATCTTTCGGTTACCTTGTGGTTTCTTTAGGTTTGAAAAACCACCCAAAAATTAAAAGCAAATAGTTAACTAAATTATTTAAAATATCGGAACTTTGAAGCATGTCCGTTACCACCTAAATTCATTGTTAGTATCCATCTAATAGCAATATGTAATAAAACACACCAAAAAAATTAAACACTGACGGAGTCGTAAGAACTGAAAGTCCTATAATTTGATTTGTCCTTACACTGAATGATTGTTGGGATCATATTACTAGAAATAATATAAAAAAACAACAAAAAAAAATTCAAACTTACGAGTCGTAGAAAACAGAGAAGGTCATATAATATACTATCTATATTATTATATATATAGTATATATATTAATAATATACTATATATTATATATAATATAATATATATTTTTTATTTATATTATTTATATAGTTATACTATATATTTAGATTTTGACAGTAAAAATTTATGCGAGTAGGTTGACTCAACCCCGGACTCCCCTATAGCTCGAACTCGCGCTGGTACGCGTTTTTAATTGACTCACTTATATATAAACTATATAGATATATATATTATTTATTATGATATATATATATATATAAATATATATATATAATATATATTATATTATATATTATATATATTATACATATATCAGGCGCGGCTCGGGGAGCACAGGAGGCCGGCCTCTCTAAAAAATTGAAAAGCAACAATGTATAAATAATTCAATTACTATTTATTTTCTCTCAAATAATGTTAAATGTTATACAAGAACCTAATTTTACATTAAGATCATTTATTCTCTTGCAAACATTATTTTTCATAAGATATTGACTGGAGGAATTTTTATTTGTGCCTCCAAGAAAGCATAATATATAATGCTTTCAAAAACAACTGGTTGTCATGGCAACCGTAAAAGAAACTTCTTTCAAACAATGACACTAGTTAGATTAACAATTAGATTCTCATCTAAGTGGCCAACGAATTTTTTTAAAAAATATAAAAAAGAATTGACGTTTTATGTACAAAAAATATCTTTATATGTAAAAAATATATAATAGAATATATATAAATATAAATTAAGCTAATATAGTAAATAAACTCATATATAATATGAATATATAGATAGATCAATTTCACATCGCTACCCAAAACTATAATGATTGAGTTAAATCAGTAATAGAAATACAAATAGACTAAAGTTTAGTGTTAAACTACAAAGGCTAGAAACGTAGCAATTGACTACTCTCTTTATAATTTCATCACGTATCGCATCTTCTGTTTAATGAAGAGCTTTCAACAAAAATATTACTTGTGCGAGTGATGGATGTTGAATATTGAGAGATTATTAAGTAATACAATTCAATGTATAAATTCCTATACTGTACTTAATATAATGATTTACTTTATTTTATTATGATGTAATTGAAAAATATTAAAAGAAAACAATAATTTACTTTTACATAATGGATCTATATAATTTTTTTTATAAACGGGTCACAATAATAAAAACATAAATACATAAAATAACATAAAATATCTCATGCCATTAAAGTTTTGTCTCTCAACTAGTCATTTATAAATATAAACCTATACAAAACTAATAATATTATAAAATATGTTTTCGCTTTTTAAATGCATTTTCATAAATGTACCATACATATTTTTTACAACATCTTTAAAAACCGTGAGGCAAGGCAAAACTATAACTCATAAATATGTTACGAAAGTGAATCTATTCAAATGTTAAATAATTTATAGTAAAATCTAACTTATTAACTTTAGAGACGTCTAAATATATGTAATGTGAAAATAATTTGACCCGTGTCATAGGTGAAGATTATCGACTTCGTGTTAGCTTGGTTTTCTGGTAATGTAATAGTTTTAATGAATTAATTATTAGAATAAATTTGAAAAAGGTTTTCCAGGGCTATTAAGGATGGAAGTAAATAAATGAGATATGATGAGAAATTATGATGTCAAGAAAGACGAGAGAAAAATCTTTTAGAATAAAGAGAAAACAGAGAAAGCAGAGTAAAGATTTTTTACTATTCATTTACGTCAAATATTAACATGAAACATAGCCGTATAATTATTTGATAATCTTCTTAACACTAATAACCTTTTCTGTGTAACTTAGCAATTTTCAAATGCTCAAGATGCTGAGACAAAAATACAAACTTTAAATAATTATAGCGAAAAAAGCTGTTAAAGTTTTCATTGCAAAGATATTCATATATTACTGCAAAATTCGTAAGTATAATACATAAGGTTGAAAATATAATACTAAAAAGGCTGTAAAATGCAGTAGTAAAAAAATTGTATTAATAGCATTACTCATTACGCTATTATAATTATTATCACTTCACAAAGTTTCTTTCTTTAAAGATTTTAGAGCAAAGCAATTTTGCTAGAAGAGAGGAAGCATAAGAAAATGAGAATAGAAAATTGAAATGTTAAAATAGGAAATCCATATACATAGTAGTTAAATTTTATATGATTCTTATATTATTAACTACTGTTTTAAAATACTTAATATATAAATATTTTATTGTAATAATAATAATAAGAGTATACAATCATTGAATCTACATTGAGCAACTAATTTCCTGGTTATTATCAGCTTGAAGCTCAGTTTGAAATTACAAATTTCAGATATTAAAATTTAAATATCAATGAATATTTTTATCGAAAATGTGCTGTTACGAACAAGTAAATGTTTATTTAATTTTTTTTCTTACATTAAAAGAGTGTTATATAATCTGCTTAGACAGTTTACTAAGACTAGCCTTTGTAAAAATATAAGATATTCACCGAACATGTACTTGAAAAAATAATACCGTCTTCAAAATTTGAAATTCTATTTTGCAGAGGCTATCTCGTAGCCACTATATTTAGATGAACTATATTATTAATTAACAGATAGACTAGCTTACACTTTTTGTATTGATATATTTTTATATAATTCACAATTCTAATGGCTTTATAAACATCCATTGCTAACATTTAAAACCTACCCTTTATCACATACAAAAAATCATATAATGTCTCAAATTTCTTCTAAATTTGCACACAGATCGTTCATTCATCTAATCTTCATATATCGTCCTATACAACCCTTTATGACGAAGTAAGACGCCTACTAGAATAGTCATAAGAATAAATCTTATACTGATACTTTTATAGAGTTACTGATTATATATTAGTATAATATGAAAAATAATTAAGGTAAAATAAAAGCTATATATATAATAGATACATAAAAAATTTTATTCTTCTTACACAAGATTATTTATAGATAGTCTATATATGTTTCTATATAATAACAAGGTTAGTATCTATTTTTGACAGTCGACCTCCCCATGTTATTTCGGTTCAAACGAGCCTCAACTGAATCACTATAGAAATTTTATTTTGGTATTTCTTTATATTATAAACTAACGAGAAATATATAATGTAAAATTATATCATATTATAAAAAAAACGTCAATTGACGACAAGTAAATTATTTGCTTAATAAAAACATTTAAATAATAATAGTACGCTTTTATCAGTCGTTTATATTTTAGAGATAACGAAAACCTCCTGAGACATATGTACCTCTCAGATGAGATAACGCAGCTCTCTACTCTGCAATCTTTCAGAGAGAGTAGCGGCTGAGAGGAGAGTGCGCATTCATCTCCTAATATACTACCATTCCAGGATTCTGAGCCCCTTAGAGGAATATTCCACCTAGAATCTTACAATTATATTTTGTCAAATGGCCTACACACGTATGATGTTTTACTAGAAGAGAGATGCGTGACACGAAGTCTCCTCAGATTTTTCACCTAGAGGTCTTTCACCAACCGCACTATTGATATCATATTGCGGGTATCTAACTCTAGTGTGTGTATTCGTAATATGCCTCTTTAAATAGTAAAAAGAAGCTCTTATAATTTCTTTAATATAAAGTTATTAATAATATTTATGTTTATCTTATATTATAATACAGTATTTATTACTTAACATTATCTTAAATGGATAAATAATATTAATTATTGGTATTATATATATATATAAATATATAGTATATATATCATATATACATACTAAATATATTGAATATCTAATTTACGAGCGATATAATAATCAAGACGCTTCTCTCCAGCAAGAATATTCATCACCCTCCTAGCGATCAAAAACGACATTGTCATATATATATAAACCATTTATATACTCATTATCTTGGGGATCCCAATCTTGAAAATCCATACCATAATTGTAATTCTTCAATTGCTCAAAATAATACACTATTAATATAATATGATTCATTTTTATTTACCAAAATGTACTTAGTAATTATATAAATACCGTATATTGATAAAATATAAAATAAACTTTAAACTGTTTTATAAAGATATTTACCAAAAATCTCTAAATGAATTTTAGAATATCTAATAGGAAATAAATACGCTCTTACTTTATCCTTAAAAGTTTCTATCATAAATATTACTCATCAAATCCGTGAAAATTTCAATAATATATGTAGGGAATAAAGCATATAAACTATTTTAAAAGATATATTAAACTATTTTATTATTAATAAATTAACATAGTCAAAAAAAAATATTTGAATGAAGATATGTAAGATATATAGTATATTATAATATAATATATATATAAAAAACTAATAATATATTAATATGTAAATACTTTCATTATATATATAAAACGTCAATATTAAGAACAATTAAATATAACTAATAAAAAAATTACTTTTTTACTTTTTCCTAAAGTGTGTTATTTGTAATAATATAATAATGAGTGAAAAGAGATACATTCATGCAATAATCACAATTTCTCTTATTTATACAAAAAATTCACGATAATAAATCCTGTATTAAAAACTTATACAAATATATAAATATTTTAACAATATTAATATTTAAATATATATTAGTTATTGAACATTTAAGGAAAAATGCGTACTTATTTATTAAGAGTTTACTATATAATTTGTATTAATATGTAATCTATATGAAAATGTTTAAATAAGAGAAATATATAATACATATTTCTTTAGATAATTTTTATATTTAATATTAAAACACAGAGTTATTGCAAGCTTTTAATAAATATTATTGGAGTATACCTAATATAAAAATATACTAATATACTATAAAAAAAAAATCATTCCATTAAAAAACGTGTTACAATTTTCTATATAAGTAAGACAATCTAAGAAATAACATTACTATAAAATATTCTACTTTTACAGTACCATTTTATTGGAATAATTGCATTTCAAATAGTATATATTATATGTTACTATAACTACTTATATATATATTTTCAAAATGTAATAAAATAATTATAATATCATAGCTGATAAACATCAAATTTTCATAAATATGATAATTAATATATCAAGTAAATTTCTCCGACTAATGTTGTATAAATATTTAGAAACAAATTGATTGCCTGCGCCTATGACGCCGACCTAGTGCGCCTTCGCGGTTATGCTTAAAACCATGTTCTTATTTAATCATCTATCCAATCCTAATCCTTTGAGCTACTAAATGAGCCAGTGCCGCGAGCCACCTTTAATTGCCGGGCCCGTTGTGCCAGTATTGCTCATTATATTATCTTGGGCACAAAGTTAAACTATATAAGTGCAATAATAATATAAGCATAGTTTTATAGAATCGAAAAAGAAACTATTATTTTTCTTACAGAGTATAATAAAACATCATAATCGTAAACTGTAAATAATATTCGTACACGTCCTTCACTCTTTTAGTACCCATTGTAACGCGACATATCTGTTTCCACACCTCATGGACGTCCAGCACAGCATCAAGAAGACCAGTAACTTGAAATATTCTTTAGAGCCATAGTGCAACATTTATTTTGTAAATATAAAATTAAATCATAGATATACACTATACATTTTCAGTACTTTTTGAATATTGCATATTCAATGATAACTACAATTATATTTATTACTATACAAATGCTTGAATTAAACTAGTTTCATTTCTATTTCCATATATACTAATATTAACCTTTTAATTTAACAAAGCTATTAAATTTAGTGGAAAAAAATTACTTATATATAATATATTCGACTTTATTAAGAGTATCTAATAAATTGATTTGATATATTGATATATGTTTTAAAAAATTTTGAAGGAAAAAGAACTAAAAATAATATTTAGAATGTTATAAATTTTATTATAATATATACATACTATAATGTTCTCCTAAACACTAAGATGAAATAGGGAACGGTATATATATATTTAAAAACAATAATATTTAGATAATATTCTATTTAAAAAAGCGTCAATTTAAGACATCTAAACATACTATTAAATAACATAATCATACTAATAATAATAAGGAGTATGTTATTCTAATATGAAAATATACTAGGAATAATTTATGCTCACTTAATTAACAGATATTTAAAATATTACTACTAATAATATAACTCAATTTTAAAGTATATTACCAAATACATCTTTTATAATATAGTATAATACTTGAAATAATTTAGGAAATATATATATACGTACTTATTTAGTAATGTTCTATATCTAATTTTATGACATGTTGAAAATTAAAAAGGATAAAAATGGTATAATAAATATGAACTTTATATATTATTATATATATAAATTTTTTATTAAAAAGAGTTCAACATAACCTTAATGAACATTATATTGTTATATACTAATATAGGATGAAACACCAATTATAAGTTTATTCTATGTTTTAATTTCTCATGTAAGAAACAAACGTTCCAGATGAAAAGTTTGCCCGAGTTAGAAGAGGTAATAAATAAAAAGTAATCGTCGCTTTTGTTTCTGCTTCATCATGGCTTTAGGAACTGTCGCATTTCAATGAAATATCCAGGCGTCGGATAACATTTTGCTTCAAATGCTCTTGAAAATTACTTAGCGTACACAATAGCTGTCAGTACTCCTCATATTTATATAATATTCCCAAGCACATACCCCTTTATTACGATAAGATTGACGTGCTCATAGAGCGAAAGGAGATCTGCAATACTGAGAATGCGGCGCATACACCTCTATCAGAAGCTTATTACATTATTAATTTGATAATAATAACAGTAAATATTAGTTAAGTAAAAATAAGTATAAAAAATTATCTATGAATTATAAATTATTATATTTTATTAAACTACAGGTTTATATAATAATAATACAAATCATAATGATAATAAAGTTTTAGGTTTATTTTTGATTAAAAATAAAACAATATATCATGAAAATTTCATTACATAATCTCAATACATATTTAAAGATACACAAATAATTAAGCTAAACAAATTTTTATTGCAATATAGATTTCGCATTTCTTGAACTTTTCTAATGAAATATTAAGACAGCATTAACATGACCAATAATAATGCCAATCTTAATTAGTCTAAATTGATACAATAAAAATAAAAATTAATTTTACTCTCTAATATAACTACTAACACAAAACTAATATTTAAGTAATATAGTAATTAATATATATATTATGGCATGTCAAATTTAAACTCTAGCGTACATTGAAATTTTCATTAACGTATAAAATCAATTTCCGTGCTTTAAGATGAGTTAGTACGACTGAGCAGGCGTGCCCAATATATTTGTGTAATATTTGTTGATAACTACTGTGATGAAAAGTGCATAAATGTCTTAATTTTTGAGTGCTTTTATAGAGACGATTTCGAAGTTCACGTCTTAAGACACAAGGTGGACGGTGTAATTCTACCAGCCTACCGATGACGTCCACCGATATTTTA
The DNA here is from genome assembly GCA_015478945.1 of Trachelipus rathkii. Taxonomy (NCBI): domain Eukaryota; kingdom Metazoa; phylum Arthropoda; class Malacostraca; order Isopoda; family Trachelipodidae; genus Trachelipus; species Trachelipus rathkii. Next base: position 9,561 of record JABUQX010097274.1, on the reverse strand, counting down.
GGCCCGAACAACCCCGATCGGGTCCATCTTTGTTGTACCCCGGGATAGCTTTTAGTAAAAAAAAATGACATTTTGCACTCTTAACGATTCAACGTACGTCTTTTTCAGGACATTCGTGCCTCACACAAAAATAAATATATTTTCATATACAAAAGTCAACATTTTTTTTAGTTTAATTTTCAATTAACTTTCATTCAAAGAAACCAGTGTCAATACATATTTTATTATTTAGCAATTCTCGATGTGTCAGTATATTAAATGATCATTCTGCGCATTTCAATGAATGAACATCAAATTTTACAAATATATATTTTCATTTCCAGTACTGCAAGGTATACTCGTTCGTTTATAGATAATCTCATAGTCATGTTGCTTTTCGATTAACCAGGACTTTACACCTTATCAAATGATTGAATATATATGAGGAAAAATCCGTTTACTTTATAAGAGATAGACTATAATTTATATAATTAATTGTAGAAAATATTAGGACTAAAGTTGTAGAACAAAGAATTTATAGATAATTATATATATTTTTTATAATTATAAATAATAGCCTTATGCGTAAACTACTAGAAGTAATAGCCGTATATGTATCTTAAAATACTATTAATTGTACATATATATACGAGAAACAACACATTAGCTAATGGAATGGTGTCGCATAATAGATAGATCTGTTTACATTGTAATTACACCTTAAAAATAAAATAAAATATACAATAATTTTCTCACCAAGAAAAATAACTAGATACATTCAGACATGAAAGGACAACAATCTATGTAATTCGTTATGAAAGGCACTGATTATATACACTGATTTATAATATGCTAACACAAAAAGATAATATTATAATTATGTCATCTAAAATAATTGAAAAAAGTTTAAGCTTAATAATGAAAAGAGAAGGCCAGTTGTGACACTCATTACTGAAAAGGTGGAAGTAAGTCTGCTTATTATCTCTTAGAAATTAATTTCTGTAACAATTAAAAAGAAATAGAAGCTCTTATACGACATCTTAGAGTCTCTCAAGACCGACGTTTGTGTATTTACAATAACAAGTGGGTCTTCTTCCATAACCCCAAAATAACGTTAGAGAGAGCACGATATATACTCCGCCGCTGACACCCATATATAAATACAACGATGGGATGTAACCGGAAACCTCTCCATTGAAAAAACGGGGGATATTAGTCCTACCTCAACGTTAATGGGTCCGGAGCGTTCAATATTAAAATGATGGATCCACTCGTTCATGCATCTTGTTGTTTTGGCTCGAGAGATAGTCACCCTCTCAATGATATTCTTTTACACGTAAATATTTATAACAATATTATCATCGCTCCTAGATTAAACAATGGTTATTGTAAAATTATTTACGACGTATTGAATAATTATGTGTCGTCTAATGAGTATTTCGATAATTGCGAACACGATCATCGTTATCGATTATAGGTATTAATTGCTTCTCTAACTCATATTCAGCTACTAATGATTTGAACAAATATTTTAACAAGTTTAATTTATTAATGTTATTTATTTTTCGTTATTTTAGTATAGTGAATTTACCAGATTCCAGTAGTATTCCTTTTTCAATAAGTAGTCTTTGTAGTTTTGATTTATAATACTCTATATTGTTATTTCTACAATCTTACTGACCAGGACACAGCATATCTATATCGCTGCATCCAAGCCATGTATTATATGTTGATATAAGAGAAAACACAATTAACGTGTGAATATAGAAAATATTGAAATTACGTTAAAAAACGTCAATTTAAACCACATAAAACACAAGTAATAAATTACTCCAACCAACTAGTGCAAAGTCACATAACCTACTATCTCACAATGATAACCACAACTAATATATATTATATCTTTATTAAATGTACTTTAAAAAATATCACTGTAACTGTTTAAAAACTCCAATATATTTTAAGATCATTATAAAAAGATTGAAATAATTTCATAATGTATTAAATATTAAAATGAGAGTTCGTACTCTCCAGCAAATTTCTCTATAATTTCTAATTTCAAAATTTAAAGAAAAGAAGCTTTTATATGCTTAATATTAAGAAGTCATATAATTTTATTAATAAATCAGAGTTTTCAACAATAACTATATATGATATCAATATCTTGATATATAATAAAATACAATTAATTATATATTTTTTACTTAAAAAATTTCAACATTGCATGAAAAAACGATTCTATACTATTATATTCAATCACTTTTGTTTAGCGTATTAGATATAACTTCAGGATGAGAAGAACATTTGAAGAGCTTATTATATATTCAGGCTTATTACTGATGCTTTATGTTTTAAAAATTATAACTAATAAGAGCAATAACCATGGTGGGTCTTGTATACAAAGTAAAAAACAACATTTAAATACACTTTTAATTAGTAGAGTCATATACTTTTATAATTATATAGGTTCCCAATTAATTACAGTCTGCTGTTCATACATTAACACAATATAAAAACAAAATACCACTAAATAACAAAAAGGTTAAAAATATTTACGAGCTTAATAAAATACCGTTACGCTAACTTTTTATGATTCGACAATCTAATGTCGAAAATTTAAGAAGAAACAGACTAATCATAATGACTCATATAATATATTAGACGTAATAATGAAGACATACATATAATTAAAATAAAATAAGAAGAACTAAATATTCAAATCTGACTTCAAATGGTAACAACTTAACCACAATACCGAGTCATTGCCTAAAAAGCAAACAGCATACTAATAAAAACATCTGCATATCATATATAGAGTCAAAGAAAAACGATTCCTTGTATACATGTAAACATCACCAACTAAGAACTAATTAATTAAATTAGACTCTATCGTTTTCTATCATTTATGAAAGATGCCAGTTTCAATGTAAAAAACTATATATATTATTGTAATCTACAACGACTGCGAGAAACAATTATACAAATAGAACTTAACGCGATTCAGATAATATGGCGTTTTCCAAATTTTTTTTATTTGACTGATATAAAACAATTATTAACCTAATATATTAAATAATAGGATTAATAATATTTTCAAAAAGTATAACGACAATTTTGTTGTGAAAATCAGAATTCGTACCGTATTACTCTTAAGAGTATCTTAATAATTTTTATCTGTATAATGTGTAAAATTTTAAGAAAAAAGCGTAATTTTAGATAGTTATAACAATAATTTTTATTAAAAAACAGCTTTCAAAAATATTATTATTGAAAGGAAAATTGTTTATTTATATGCAAAGTATAGAAAATGCATATAAAAATATTGAATATTTCATTTGAAATATAACATTATTATAATACATACTCTAAAACTATAATACAATTATATTAATAAAATACTTCACATTTTATAATGCAATTTCAATGCAATTGTAAGTATTTCTTCCTTTTCAAAATTGATATGAATTATCATTAAAAGTTCAAATTTCAAATACATTTATCAAATACTCATAATTTCAAATCGTGTATGACTTTAGGAAAAGACTACGCACCCACGTATAAACATATAATAGATATTATGGAACGCGAGAAATTAAGTTAGATGAAGAATGTTATAATTATTGATATATAAGAGTAATTGCTGAAGTTATTGATTTTGGATATTTTATGAATATTATTGATAATATAATCAAAAACTAATGTAAAATTCCCCATTTTATGGCTCGAGCCGACGGGACGGAGGTTAAGCGGAAAACGAAAGAGTCCCCCTTGTCGATTTCAATTGTGCATTAAAAACGGAGGCCGACGACCCACTGAACCAGCCGATCATATGGACAGGTCTCCTAAAACGATGTGCATTATTAAAATTTCAAAGGTATTTTCAATTCTAATATTCGGAGAAAATGCGTAAAAATATTCAATTTGTTATACTACTAACTAATGAGAATCCTATTATGCAGAGAAACCGCTGCTGAAAAACAGAATATCGGTTAGAAAAATCCTGCGAATGTGAATCATCGGCCTGCCTGTAGGACACAATAAGGGGCAGAGAATGCTTATATCGATATACACCCCTCGATCCCCGTTAGTCTGTAACAAGTTCTAGATCTTCCCCCTTAATGATGAGAAGTAACTACCTAGGCTGTTATAAATTACCGACTAATAGAAGATCTAAAAAAAAAATTAAGAAAATTAAAAAAAATATATTATATAACAAAAAATTTAAACACATGATATAAATATTTAATTGCGCACAGATATGCTAAAAACAATAAATATTACTAAAATTGTGCATTGACCAAATTCCGAAGATTACTCAATAATAAGATCAGACTCTGAGTACACCCACAATCTGCATTCACTAAAGATACTTATACTTTTTCAATTACTTTTTGAAACTTTTCTTTTCTATATTTACCACACATTATTTTTCAAATATGCTGAAAAATACCAGATTGGATTCCCATTAGTTATGAACCACCACAAGATCATGATCCTTGATAGATTATATTTGAAGACCATCTTGGAAAATAAAGAGTTACTATAAATTCTGTAATGATAAAAATTATTAAGAAAAAATAACTATATCTTGGAGAATGTTAATTTTTTTTAATAAACCAAAACTTATTCAATAAACTTAAAGAAATATTTCATATATTTCCAAGATAACTATCAAGATAATTAAGGTATTTTCAACTTAAAATAACGTCATTCTAAGACATCTACATAACTAAATTAAGTAAAATACTTCACTATTCAAGCTTTTTGAAATTGACATCAATGAATAAACATATTTAATTCAACATTGACTGAAAAATACCTTTAATAAAACTCAATTTTAAGATTACCATAACATAAAATATTATAATATAGTTCGAAAATTCTAGGAATTAAAAACTACGGTCCAAAGTTCAATTGTTAATGTGATAATAATATTAAAGTAAAAGCGATTATATTTTAAAAGTTTAATTAATAATTTTTTTAATATACTAATAAAACAGAGTTTTCACATACTAATGATAAATATTTTAGTGTTATATAAACATATACACTAATAACAGCTTCGTCCTTCCAGTTAACGAGTGCGGTTTCATATAATTCGTTAAAAAATGAATAATATCGAGTAAAAATATCGTCTTATTTTCTGCTTTATGAATATTTGCATGTTCAATGGAAAAACACACTATTTAAATCAATAATGTGCGAAAATCACGTAAAAGTAAACCTCAAATTCTTCGCATTATACCAATATATACAACATATATGAATTCATAATATTATATGAAAAATCTAACGCTAACTTTTATAATTAACGAGTCAAAGGTTCACTTGACATATTATTGATAAAATAGTGTAAAATCTATTAAGATAAAAACAAATTTTTAGATAAGATGTAAAGATTTTTTATCTTAAAACATGTCTTTACACAACTTAAAGAAATATCTTGGATTTCAAATACAAATTATATATAATTTTCTATGAGCAAAAATCATTTTTACAATTTTAAAGACTACCAAAAACTATTAATAATGAAGTTCTGACTTCGCTGTTATTGGAATAATGCATATTTCATAAAAAACAACTAAGTGATAGTGTATTACATAAACGCTGAACAAAATTTACCTGGTATAAAAAACTCAAATGTATAAAAGAACTGAAAATGCATAATTAGGTAATATAAATATAATAGAGTTAGGGACAAGTTTTGCAGCTTGATTGCAAGATAGCATGAGGATTTTGCTCACACAATCCTTATGGTGTCAAATGCTAGATAGATATCTCTAAGCAAAAGCTAATTTTTTGAGGAATGATCTAAAATCGTTATATTTATTCTAAAGACCACGATTTTATCACAACCAGTGGTTTCACCACATCTTGCGAGTCATCTAGTATACCATATCTATATTGAGTGTTAGGCCAATAAGGTGTATCTTAATAAGCATAATACATTAGACAATTCAATTAAACCACATAAACGAGCAAATCTCAAAAGAACATCCGTTCTAGATTAACATATTTATAAATATCTTATCTGCTTTTAAAATTGACATGGTCTTCGAATGCCACACACGAGCCATTAGACTTATCTCACATCGGACTAAAAGCAAGAAGTAGGCACGGTAAAATCATACTTACACATCCCTCTCATAGCTTAACACTATAGAGATAGTTTCAGCCGAATGGATTGATATACTCTTAGGCGGTAAGAAGATCGGTTTTGTACTTTATACACGAAAAAGTATACTTAGCAATGGCCAAATGGTTGATGTGATAAATGTAAGTGATTGTCTAATTACATGTCATTTAAATTTTTATACTCTCTCCATACTCCTCTCTCTCTCACTCCGCTATACACACAGTATAACTTCACGTAACTCTATATTGAAGATTTTGACATCTATTTCGGCTCTCATACCTCATAACATAACAAAATATTAAATATCTATTCATTTAAAATAATAATACAACTCTGAAGAGAGAACCTCATAAACAGTATTAATACAATTCACTACTTCTCTTAAGATCTCTCTTATATTCTTAACCGAAACACTTTAGACATGTGTTTCTAGAATAGGCATTACATCACCCTGCAATACATATTTTTATAAATCGCCTTTTATACGGCCTCATTACAGCACACAAAAGAGCTCTTTCGCACATGATATCAACGCAAGTAGCGCCGATATTGTTCTGGATTTTCATTCAGAATGTATTACCAGAATTTTATTGCTAAATGCTTCAACGGCTATCCTTCGTTACCAATTTAGAGTATAGTTTTCCTATGACCTTTGTTATCAACTTTCCTTAGTGGCCCTATGCTATTAAGCTTCCTTATAATTTCTAGCTAAACACGGTAAATAAAATATATATTTATTTAAAAACAGTCATATATATAATAAATCAAACACATAAGTGATTAATTAGCATAACCTTCAGTAATAAAGCACATGAACTACGTGAGAATACTTCATCTTACTAAAAAAAGTAATTGCGTCAACGATTAATCGATATAACTACAGAATCTCCTCGAGAGAAGGCCACTAGTTATGAATATTACACTTATTCAGTGCTTTGCATCTTAGATAATTAGCATTGTACTCTCCAATGAAAACACCAAGTGGATCTTGGATTACTAATATCTTACTTTTCACTTCCAATGTTTACATCAGGCTCGGTTCAAACGTATGTAGAGATCTCTATATTGTTAAGTATTTATGTCAAGATAAATTATCAAACGATCCAGGTAGTTTGTTTCTCTCTAAGATGTGGTATCGCACGTGAGAATAAGTTTTTCTCCGCTCTCACCTTATTCAATCCTCAGTTCTAAAGTTACTAGGTAACTCGCTGCCGAGAAATTTAAAAGCAATTAAAAGCGAATAATATCATAGAGCCTTTAAATTTTTTATTAAAAACAGTTTTCACAACAATGAAGTATAATTTTGAAGTATAATGATATCATTCCTACTTCTCTTGTAAATTATTCTCAAATATTGTTAGAAACAAGACAGTTTTTATGAAAAGGATTAACACCTAATAACAATTTTAATACAATTCTCTTTTCTTGCTTTTTGAATATGCTATCGATCCGATCAGATCCCATTATTTTTTTCAATATACGTTAATAACCTAATCAACTTCCAACTCCTTATGATTTTGACCAAATATTAATTATTTCACTATCTAGTTGTAAAATTTATGGAAAAAGGTCATGTCATTAAAGAGTTCTAATTATCTACATGTTTAGAAAAATTTAAAGAATAAGCGTAATTTTTAGATAGTATTATTTTATACAATGTTTTATATTTTAAATACAAGGATATTATTCTAAAATCTAATGAAATCATTTTTTTAAGGTAATATATTTAAAACATAACAAATAAATTGAAATTTCATTTGAAAAACGGTACATTTTAAAGACACCCATAAAATAACTTTAAAACTAATTATAAATACGCTTTTCTGCTTTTTAGACATAAATATTGCATTTCAGAATGAAAAACTACAAGATAATATGAATTTTTGGGTACATCCGAATGCTTCCTGGCGTTAAATATTGCTCTTCCCTAAATAAAATAGACCATCAAATAGTCTGATGATTGATGTGTCTATCACTGTTAATTTTGCACGAAAATGTGTTGTAGAGCATTTAGAGATAGAGAGAAAATATCGCGTAACATAGATAAAGATAATTTACATCTGTCAAACTGGTAAGGATTTATAGAAGAGAATAAAGAGAAAACCATAATAGTATAGAAATTCTTAATATTTGTATTTTTTAGTTAAAACAGTGTTTTCACAACTTACATTAAATAATTATTTTAGTAGTTATTTTAAAAACATAAAATATATATTGAAATGATCATTATTATAAAAAATCTTTGATTCAATTTCGTGAATCTCCTTAGAAATCAATTAATATTCGATCTTTATTCAGTCTTAATTATTTCCTCTTAAACAGATTGTAATATTTGATCTAAAAACTCACTATATATATAATATATTTATTTTTTTCTTATAAGGCTGTTATCCTAATAGATAAAAACTACTTAAATATTTTTACTAACTGTAAACATTCAAGGGAAAAGTGTTAATCAAGAAGAGGATTTACTGATAACTTTAATTAAGATAGTTACTTAGAATTGGGCGCTTGTCACAGTTAAAGAATTTCCCTTTCACAATAAAGGGCAAAGCCCAGTAAGTCTTAAATAGTTTTAAGCTCTGAATTTTATATGACTATTTATATAAACCAATGTTCTCAAAATGAAGATGATGAACAATGATTTTGTATATAAAAACGTATATGAAATGACATTAAAAAACTTCAAGCGACAAGTTCTAGCTCTCTGTAGGAAACTTATTACGGAAATATCACTATTTACTTCGATAAAAAAGTGTAACGAGTATTTTCAATTAATCACTTAATTTATTAATTCTTTTTCAAATTATGTCGGGAGAATTTATATCAATATTTTAAAAACTCAATGTTTTAAGATATTATTTACCATAATAAATTCTCAAATTTCGATGAAATTTAAGAGATAAAAATTCATATGATTTACTTCATTTATAAGCATATGTATCGAATCGGTTGTTAATAATTCAGAAATATTATAGAAAAAGACGTTATAATTTTAAGATAGTTAAAAATTTTTTATTAAAACAGGTTATTACAACTAATGAAATAATATATGTGCTATTATATAAAATCATAAATTTATGAAATTTTCAATTAAAAATCGTCTTAAGTCAAATTATGACACCTAAAACTATTAATATAATCACTTTTTATCTGCTTTATTTTAATATAATTAGTAATTATATTTTTTCAAAAAAAAATGCAAGAAATCCCGACATTCCAAGGTGGTGAGCTTCTTGCGGGCAAGTAGAACCTTCCGTCTCGGAGCCCAATACGCAGCTACTGTAACATGTAGATTAACTCAATAGTTTTCTCTCAGAGGTATTACCTTATGATTGTCAAATGTTAAAGCGTTAGCACTCGAAAATCGTAATTTTAATGATAGGTAGTACTACTTGTTTTAAATGAGTAAGGCTGTAAGTGGGAACATGTTATATTTTATATGA
>JABUQX010097273.1:25000-27175 GCA_015478945.1 Trachelipus rathkii | reverse complement strand
CATTGTACTTCGTTCAGTTTAATTTGGGTGTTTTAACGTTTCGCATTTATCGTGAAACGCTTTTCGCGTTTTCATTGCGCCGCTTCATATATATATATATATATATATATATATATATATATATATATATATATATATATATATATATATATATATATATATATATATATATATATATATATATATATATATATTGAAGGGGTTATTTTCTGTTCTTGAAGAACCACCTTCATTAGCTGAAGACTAGATGATGTTGAAGAGAGTGAGCATTGTCGCGATGAATTGGCGTTTCGTCCCGGGGGCTGCTTTGGACTCATCGGTGGTGGTCGCAGCCCCCTTCCACCAGACGCCACAGAACTCCCCCCAGTGACAATGCCGCGAGCACACTCCGCTCTGCGCACCTGGAAGGACGTTGGTCAGCTGTCAGATGAGAGCTAGGTGTGCACACATTAAAGCCACTGAGAAGGCTTCGACCACTCTGTACTCTTACGTGCAGTTGGTCTGCACCTGCAGTGAGAAGCACAGTACAGGCGTTACAGGATGACCGAACAGAGCAGCGCCCAGCAGAAGAAACTTGAATTGATGTAATGCTGCGTTGAACGATTGTGGTAAAACAAACTCTACAACGAAATGTCTTACCACGGCGAACAACTTTGAGAGAAGATGGGATGCTGGCTGGTGTTCGTTGTGCCACTCCAGTGGCACTAGTCACTCCGGTGGTCACCAATATGAAGGGGTTATGGTCGCTGTTGAAGAACCACCTTCATTAGCTGAAGACTAGATGATGTTGAAGAGAGTGAGCATTGTCGCGATGAATTGGCGTTTCGTCCCGGGGGCTGCTTTGGACTCCTCGGTGGTGGTCGCAGCCCCCTTCCACCAGACGCCACAATATATATATATATATATATATATATATATATATATATATATATATATATATATATATATATATATATATATATATATATATATATATATATATATATATATATTTATATATATATATATATATATATATATATATATATATATATATATATAAATATTTATTTATATATATATATAATATATATATATATATATATATATATATATATATATATATATATATATATATATATATATATATATATATATTTTATATATATATATATATATATATATATATATATATATATATATATATATATATATATATATATATATATATATATATATATATATATATATATATATATATATAAAAACTTATACTAATCAAAAACACACTCACATCCCCAAACAAAATTCCAACACAGTTCCAACCACATCACTCATACAACAGCACTCATAAACATCATTCAACCCATAATAACCGGCCTAAATTCCACACCCACACACAAAACAATACTCATCGCAATCGACATAAACAAGTCATTCATTCAAGTCATTCGACACAGTCCCAAAACACAACCTAATCCACAAAATATTAAACTCCAACATCCCAACAAATCTTAAAAAATGGATATCTAACTTCCTATCAGGAAGAACAGCACAAACTCAAATCAACAGCATCAAATCACGAACTGTAAACATCAACAATGGAGTACCTCAAGGAGCAATCCTATCCCCTACACTTTTCAACCTATTCACTGCCGATCTCCCACAACCACAAACAGACCACACCAACATTACAACCTACGCAGACGACATCACCATCGCCACTACACATCAGAACCTAAACACTGCAACAAATCTGACACAACAATACATCAGCCTAATCCAAACATGGTTAACCGACAACAGAATGTCCGCCTCACCAAACAAATCATCAATCACTCTAATCACCACAGACAGACAACTCGGAACCTCACACCCCAAAATCCACCTAAATAACATGGTAATCCCACTAAACAAAACTCCCAAAATCTTAGGCATCAGACTCGACACTCATCTAAACTTCACAAAAAACACAGAATACATTACCTCATCATCAGAAAAAAAAACAATATATTAAGGATCATAGCCAATACCGAAATCTCAAACAACAAACAAATATCCACCACAATCCATAAGCAATTCATCCGTCCGACCCTAAATTACGCCTCTCCCACATGACACCCGCTCATAACCAAAAATAATATTAAAAATTACAAATAACACAAACCAAGCCACTCAGAATAATAACAGGATGCC
>JABUQX010097273.1:15000-20000 GCA_015478945.1 Trachelipus rathkii | reverse complement strand
GTCGCGAGTCAGGAGTCGGTAATTTTGAAGGGAGTGGAGTGAGGTCGGTAATTTTAAAAAGGGTGGAGTCGGAGTCGGAGTCGGCAAAGTTATGAATTGTGACTCTGTGAGTGACTTCAATCGCTTCAAACAAGTTCACTCACTTGCGACTTCCACATCACAAAATGCAATTGCAAACTTCGAAGTTTTTTTAACCTGCACCTTATGTTTCAATTTGGATTATATTCTAATAAATTCAACCTTCAACCTTATACTATCTATATTTAAGATTCTGAAGAAATAAAAGACTCCATGGTACGAAGAGAAATTTCTCTCATTGACAATGATATTCTACTAGCTGCTGTTTATATTAATTCCTATCTACAGGGTAAGCTTAAATGAAGATCAACAACAAAAGCTAAATCTGCACTTTGCAACGTGACCATTTGTATTAAAGAAGGGTTGCAAGAAGTTCAAGAAGAAAAGGATACATCTGAACATATTGTAAGTGATGAAACTACAGCTAGCCCCATTACTACCTTCTCAAGTCATTCTTCAGAAAGCTCAGAAGATGAGTATGAAAAGCTTCTAGATATTGAAGAGCTTAGTCGAAAGCGTCGACGGGTTCAAGAAAAAGGTCAAGGTCCTTCCTCATCCTTGTACACAATATTTCATAACTTTAAACAAAATTTCTTTGCTGAACTGAAAGAAGTTGAAAAAATTGATATAACTTCGAAGCTTAAATTAGAAGAGGCCATCGAAAAGTATCCAGACATTGTACAAGAAGCTGCAATTGCTGTTACTGCTCTACCTCCAACGCAAGTTAGCGTTGAACGGCTTTTTCTGCTCTTCGCATTATAAAATCAGACCTAAGAGGAAAAATGAAGGAGGACCTGGCAGATGCTATTCTATTTTTAAGAACTAATTCATTCAATGAGTAGATGACACTAGATGTAAGTTCATGTAACTAAGTAATGTAACAGTTTATATATATATATATATATATATATATATATATATATATATATATATATATATATATATATATATATATATATATATATATATATATATATATATATATATATATATATATATATATATATATAACAAATCTAATATATATATAAATATATATATATATATATATATATATATATATATATATATATATATATATATATATATATATATATATATATATATATATATATATATATATAACATATATATATATATATATATATATATAAAAATTAATAATAATATATATATATATATATATATATATATATATATATATATATATATAATAATAATAATAATATATATATATATATATATATATATATATATATATATATATGGAAATTTATAATATATGTATATATATATATATATATATATATGTATATATATAATAATAATAATATATGTAATAATAATATATATATATATATAAATAATAATAATATATATATATGTAATATATATATATAATATAATAATATATATTAATATATATATAATATATATATATATAATAATAATAATATAATAATAATATATATGTAATAATATATATATATATATATATAATAATAATATAATATATATAATAATGTGTTGTAATAATAATAATAATATGTATATATGTATATATAATATATATAATATTAACAATAATGATAATAATAGTAATATAATATAATAATAATATGTAATAATAATAATATATATGTATATAAAATATGTAATAATAGATATTTACATGTAAAATTGGTGTACATATATCAAATAAGAAAATAAAAAAAAGTTATTTATTTATATATATATAATATAATATATATAATTTATACAGAATAAAAATATATACACTATATATATATAATAATATATATATATATAATATATATACATATATAAAATAATAATAATAATAATAATAATAATAATAATAATAATAATAATAATAATAATAATAATAATAATAATAATAATAATAATAATAATAATAATAATAATATTACATTTTAATATATATATATATATATATATAGAAAAGTAATCATTATGCCAAGGCTAAAACCAGGATACAGATGCCTTCGAAACGTATTCATTATATCTCTCTATTATCAACACTATGCAAACTACTAGAAAAACCATACTAAACAAAATAACTCCACACATCATCAAACACAAATTCCAACACGGTTTCAAACAAAACCACTCAACTACAACCGCACTCATAAACATCATTCAACCCACAATCAACGGCCTAAACTCAAAACCCACTCACAAAACAATAATCATAGCAATCGACATCAACAAAGCATTCGATACAGTACCTAAACATAACTTGATCCACAAAATAACAAAATCTAACATCCCCACTAACCTAAAGAAATGGATTTCCAATTTCCTATCAGGAAGAACAGCACAAATACAAACAAACAATACAAAATCCAGAACAGTAAACATCAATAACGGAGAACCCCAATTCGCAATACTGACTCCCAACACTATTCAACCTATCCACGGCCGATCTGACACAACCACAACACCACAACAACACCTACACGAGGAATCCAAAATACAACCCATAGACAGTTAGACACACAACTGGACATAATGGACACACAATTCTTTACCAAAACTCAAACACCCCAATACCCATGCCACATTGCCCTCTCTAACCCCATCCACCACAGACTCAAACAACCTCCTTCTTCACCAGCTCTATATTACAAACAAATTCTGAACAACATTCCACCTCCACCAAACAACACATCATCCACATGACACTAACAGAAAACTAACCAGAAATAGCATCAGAATTCAACTCACTTCCAAGAACCAGTCAGTAATCTTTGGCCAAGTTAGGATGCGGCCACCACCCTAACTTACAATATTACAAACACAGATTCAACCTTAACCAAACCACCACAAACATCTGTCAAAACTGTAACCAGGTCCCGGAGGACACATCTCACTTTTTTCTCTCCTGTCTATCTAACTCTCAACCCAGAACAATCTGGAACATTTCATCCCTGGAAGATCTCTGGAGGAGGCCGGTTGCGTCGGCGGGGTACTGGAAGCGGTATGGCCCCTCCCATGATGGGGTGGTCAGTGGTGAGAAGGTATATATATATATATATATATATATATATATATATATATATATATATATATATATATATATATTATATATATATATATATATATATATATATATATATATATATATATATATAAATATATATAAATATATATATATATATATATATATATATATATATATATATATATATATATATATATATATATATATATATATATATATATATATATATATATATATATATATATATATATATATAATCATCACCCACCTTCTCTCCCAAAGACTGGGGGTAAGGTGCGATATATGCAGGAAACAGAAAGTAGTAGAGGAATATGACGCAAGTCGAAAAGAAAGCCCTGCCTTACCGCCCCCTTTATATCTTTTAGTGAGAACTCGTCGCAGTCAGAAAAATCCACACTAAAGCTTCACGGGACCGCGACGGACCCTCACTATGGCATCTCGTCAATATAGGGTTCATCCCTTGGCCAGGTGGGCCACAACAATACCTCTCACAAAACCCCGCCATTCACTCCTATTATTCACCTTTCGTTTCGCTGCCAAACTCATTCCCTCTCCTCCAGGCATTCCTTTGCTGACTCAATCCACTTTTGTCTCCCAGCCGGTCGATTCCCAACACACTCACCACTATACATCCGCTTAACCAACCGAATATCATCCATCCTTTCCACATGACCAAACCATCTCAATGTACTTTCATTTATTCTCTCATTTATTCCTTTTTACACCACACAACTCCCTAATGCGTTCATTTCTCATTTTATCAATTCTTCTCACACCTAACACGCTCCTAAGATTGTCCATCTGAACACATTGTACTTTAGATCTATACCTCTTTCCAGACCATAGTCTCACTACTATACATTAACACAGGTAACAATATACCCTCATATAAGACCCTAGCGCACTCAAGACTTAGTTCCTTTATATCCACCAACGATTTAATTGCACCAGCCACCTTCCTATCATTTACAACTTTCCTACTACACTCTTCATCATCCGTTCCCATATATATATATATATATATATATATATATATATATATATATATATATATATATATATATATATATATATATATATATATATATATATATATATATATATATATATATATATATATATATATATATATATATATATATAATTTTGTAAACTAAAAGGAAGTTAAAATAAAACTAAAATCCAAGAAATCTCTTATTATTATCATTTGATTATTGATGAATTTGAAGAGTGCATTTCGTTAATGATGCACCAAAAAAAAAGTTGGATTCCTAATCTTTTTCTTAGACTGTGTCACTGTAGTTAGTATAGTTACATATTGGTAAATATCTTAAAAATTGGTGATGATGAAATTAAATGCATTGTTATGGTTCATAACTTCTTAATAGTGAAGAATTCACAATTTATACACTATACAATCTAGAGGTACAATAACTGGTTTGCGTGAGCCGCTTGACATGTGTCTGTTAGTTAGTTAGAATAAGTTAGCAGAAATGTTTCATTACCTTTTATAACTTTTGGAAATGGAATGGTAAATGAATTATGATTTAGTCCTGATGTTTTCACTTTTCAGCAGGATGGAGTTAGAGTCTAAAATTTTCCAGAGTGTGGAGTCGGAGTCGGTAATTTTACAGATTGTGCGGAGTCGGAGTCGGTAATTTTCAAGAGGTCGGAGTCGGAGTCGGAAAATTTTGAACCTACTCCACAACCCTGCTTGTACTTGTACCTGACAAATGTACTTAACAGCCCAAGCGTGATATATATATATAATATATATATATGTATATGTATATATATATGTATATGTATATATATATATATAATAATAATATAATATAATATATATATATTATATATATATATAATAATATATATA
>JABUQX010097273.1:0-10000 GCA_015478945.1 Trachelipus rathkii | reverse complement strand
ATATATATATATATATATATATAAAATAATAATATATATATATATATATATATATATATATATATATATATATATATATATATATATATATATATATATATATATATATATATATATATATATATATATATATATATATATATATATATATATATATATACTATATATATATATATATATATATATATATATATATATATATATATATATATATATATATATCAGAGACGCCTTCTTCACTCATGATACTTATAGCATCTGATTTCCTACACAATTATATATATATATATATATATATATATATATATATATATATATATATATATATATATATATATATATATATATATATATATATATATATATATATATATATATATATATATATATATATATATATATAGTAAAAATATTTAAATTTTTTAATTTTTGTTACTTACCTATATAAGTATGAAGTAACTGTGAACATCAATTTCTTTTATTTAAAAAGAAAATCGGCTCGCCGTTCTTTAGAATGAGCAAATTTTTCAATAACTTTGCGATTAAAATCACAAATATTAACGATAAAATCCTTTTCTACTGAGAGCATTGCTAATGCCGAAAGCCTGTCCTGCCCCATCGTATTTCTCACAAAATAAAATCAAAATAAAAAAAATGACGAATTAAAACCTTTTTAAAGTTTTTGAGCTTCACAACTCGTAAAAAAATTGGTAGGGAAAAATAAAAATGTTCAAAAGGGTAAAACGGGATTTTTTCATTTAAGAATTTGACACTTCAATTTAAAATAATTCACAAATATATATATATATATATATATATATATATATATATATATATATATATATATATATATATATATATATATATATATATATATATATATATATATATATATATATATATATATATATATATATATATATATATATATATATATATATATATATTACTAACAATTAATTAAAAAATGTTTTAAAAATTAATTTTCAAAATAAGCCAAAGTTCATTTTGCACGATAAATTATAATAATATAGGCCTATAACCACTGTTTAATAAAAAAAAAATTAATAAAATTAAATATGTCTAATTTTAACTTCATTTCACTTAACCACTGTTTAATAAAAAAAAATTAATAAAATTATTTTAAATGCTATTATTATTATAATATTTTTTTTTTTTACGATTATTCATTTAATTATAAAGGCAAGAGTTCTGACAAAACTATACTAAGCCTACGCACTTTAACGCTTAAAAGCAAACTGATTTGCAACCTATGCACAATGTATCGTTTTCGTGGGACGATAAATTTTGACATGTTGAGCGCTAATTTTCCAAATTGTTTCGTACGTGCAAATTTGAATTTCAGTTAAGAAAAAACAAGCGGTTGTTCTTCATATACAACCACCTGTTGTAGGTATAAAACGTTGACGCGGTATATTTTCACACACATTCTTCTCGTTCAAAATTTAATTGACATGTGTTGTAAAGTGTCTGCAACAATCATATTGGTTTGACATTTGAATAACAGCTATTCAACTAACCAAAATTTGATGACGGCTTTTTTTTCATTAAATAATAAATCATTGGGATGTTATTATAATAAGATGCAATTTAATTTCTTTAATATTTAATCCTATTAAAAAAATTAAAGAATAAAAAATAATAAATAGTTGCACCCTAGCTGCTAGTTGTATAAAATGGTGGTTGCGCAAACCTGCAACCAGGCCACGAGCCGCCCCTGATATATATATATATATATATATATATATATATATATATATATATATATATATATATATATATATATATATATATATATATATATATATATATATATATATATATATATATATATATATATATCGAACTTGGAGTTCAAGTACATTTTGTCAAGTACAAGTACAAGTACTCTAAAATTTGTTCAAGTACCAAGTACAAGTACAAGTACTCTAGAATTTGTTCAAGTACAAGTACAAGGTACATGGTATCAGGAGTACAAGTACAAATACAAATTTACATAGTATCAAATTCACAGAAATACAAATTACTTTATGAAAATTTGCCTATATATAAATAATAATATATATATATATATATATATATATATATATATATATATATATATATATATATATATATATATATATATATATATATATATATATATATATATATATATATATATATATATCTGTAACTGCTGATCTACTTCTATATATATATATATTAGTGATGCAGATAACATCCGCATCCGCACATTATTAAAGATCCGCATCCGCATCCGCATCCGCGCTTTGCCCTGCGGATGTTGCGCGGATGTTTGTTGTCGAGATTTGATAAAGAATTTTATAATAAAAATACTTAAGATGAATCTGAAAAAGAAAATGAAAATGAGTTGAAGGCAATTCAAAAACGGCTTGATATTCCATATCTTAATGTTATCAAAGACATTCAAACTCGCTGGAATAGTACACTTCATATGATGGAAAGAATGATATTGCTCAAAGAACCTCTTGCTTCGTACGCCAGTTCGTATTCCAAAGTTAACATTCTTACTAATGTGGAAAATGACATCATATCACACTGCATTAAGCTATTGAAACAATTTGAAGAAATTACCAAAAAATCAGCGCCTCTACAGCTTCTGTCTAAGAAAGCATTTTGAACCATCTTCAAATGAAAATGATGACGGTTTAAAAAGAATGAAAGATGTAATTAAACTAGAGCTAGAAAAACGCTTTGGTTATGTGGAAATTAATGACCTTCATACTATTGCAACTTACTTAGATCCCAGTTATAAAAGCAAGTTTTTTTGTAACAATATTAGAACAAGTTAAATCGTCACTTTGTGTTGCAGTTCAAAAACTTCAATCCGAACAGTCTATTAATTCGCCACCCATTAAAAGGAAAAAAACGAAATCTACAGAACCAACACCTTCTACAAGTAAATCAATAACAGATTCACTGGAATCATTTCTACAATTCACTAGTGATAAAGAAACACACGCATTGCCAAAAGATGTAGTGCAAATGATTGAAAACTATCACCAAGAAAAACGACTAGATACAAATGATGACCCTATCAGTTGGTGGAAAGTTAAGCAAAATGTTTATCCACGCTAGAGTAAACTTGCAAGGAAATTCTTGGCCTGTCCTTCGATTTATGTTCCAAGTGAGAGAGTATTTAGCAATGCTGAGCTAATATATGATGACAATAGAAACACTCTCATCAGAAAAGGCAGAAAAATAGATGTTCCTCAAGAACTATATTTGAATTTCAATACTAGTGCAAAAAGTATATAATCCTTTGTAAAATCTCTTTCATTAAGGGCGGAGGTTGGGAAAAGAGGTTGGTGGGGTGCATTTGAGTTGGGTCCCCGTCCCGTACCCTGGTAACACAATTATATTAATAGATTGTGGCTAAAACTCGAAATATATCAAATACCTAAATATATATATATATATATATATATATATATATATATATATATATATATATATATATATATATATATATATATATATATATATATATATATATATATATATATATATATATATTAGTCCGATTTGTTCAGGCGCCATCTGATAAGAACGGGGGCTTGAACTAGTCCCTGTTCGGGCGCCAACTGATAAGAACGGGGTTTCCCCTTTGTTTACCAGAATGAGAACAGGTATTATTTTGATGATGTCGAATGTTAACGTCAATATATAATTATTATTGATTTATCAGACAACTTTGTTCTCAGTAGTTGTTTATAGAGTCTAAGTTGTTTTCCGCTCTTTGGGGAGTTGTGTAACTTTCAAAGAAGGTTTTGTAAGGTTGTTTTTTAGATCTTTTCAGGTTCAATTATTTATAGCGGTTATTGGCAAACGTTCTTCTAGATATGAATAAAAATGCTCAGCAACTCCTTTACTGGACATTCCTAGCAGGTAATACTTTTTGTCTTAATCGTGGATTATGAAAGTCTATCACGATTAAAGTAGTTTATTAAAATTTAGGTTTATATTTATATTGAAAGATTTATAATTACAAACTTAACTCTTTAATACATATATATATATATATATATTATCTTCGAAGTTATATATATATATATATTATATGCATATAGATAGTTATGATATGTAGTATATATAATATATATCTATATATATCTATAAATAATAATATATAAGTAATATATAATATATTATATTTGTACAATTGTTTTTATTTACAGTTCTATTTTTATCAAAATTAAATATCCCTCTACAGGTGACATAATAAAAGCAGTGAAGTTAAAATTTACAAAATTTAGAGCCATTCGAAAGCGCGAAAGGCCCTAAAAGCGAAAATCTAAAAAGGCGAAAATCTCAAAGGCCGAAAAACCCAGAGTACTTTAGACTCTCCTGTAAAGTTAAAATATTTATTATAAGAGTCCATTTGAACTCGTATATATATATATAATATATATATATATATTATATATATATATATATATATATAATATATAATATAATATATATATATATATAAATAATATTTTAAATAATTAATTTTTAATAAATATAATATATATATATATACAGTCATATTGACAATTACATGGTCAGAAGTACATAAACGTTCAATCTATTTCTGACATGGGTGGTATGCATTGCCATGTAGTTACACTATATATATATATATATATATAGTATATATATTATATATAATATATATTATATTATATAGGTATATTATATATATAATATATATATATATATATATATATATATATATATATATAATATATATATATATATATATACTATATACGTTGTCACTTGTACAAGATTATTATTTATTATCGCAACACGCAGCACACACCACACACACACACACAACAGGTATATATAATAATATATATATATATATATAAATATATATTATTATATATATTATATATATATATAATATATATATTATATATATATATATATATATATATATATATATATATATATATATATATATATATATATATATATATATTATATATATATATATACAAACGGTGGGCATTAACGCGTAAAGCGTTAATCCGTTAATTAACTCGTTAAATTTTTCGTTACCTTTAACGCTTTCGTTAATTTCGAAAAGAATTAACGGACTATTAACGAGTTAAAATTCTTCCCCTACATCCGTTAACGTTAACTTAATGTACGAGTTTATAAAATATTTCTTAACAGATTTAAATTGTATTAGATTCGATTTTCGATAAGAGATAAACTTTTTTTTTTTTCAAAATTTCCTAAACGCTCTCTCAATGGCTCAAAATGGTTTTATTCTTACACGGTTATTATCCAGTTTTAGTAATGTTAACACAGGGTTGGAAAAAAACCGAGTT
The DNA here is from genome assembly GCA_015478945.1 of Trachelipus rathkii. Taxonomy (NCBI): domain Eukaryota; kingdom Metazoa; phylum Arthropoda; class Malacostraca; order Isopoda; family Trachelipodidae; genus Trachelipus; species Trachelipus rathkii. The sequence continues at coordinate 4,628 of JABUQX010097273.1, read as the reverse complement.
TTGAGGGAATGGCTTACGTGCTGACACCACCCTCGTTCAACTATATTCTTCTCTATGTCTCAATACTGCCACTTTTCCTCAGTTGGAAGAACGCACATGTCCAACCTATTCCGAAAAAAGGAAGCCCGCTCTGATCCTTCTAACTATCACCTATAGCTCTCACTTGTATTCTATCTAAGATCTTGAAACCCTTCTCAACTCTCACTTCTAGACCATCTGGAATCTCATTCTTATTCTTTCCGTCGCTAGTACGGCTTTTTGGGTGTTCAAAGTCTACTGGCGATAAAGACTTTCCTATTTAACCGATTTATGGTTTTTCCAGCCTCTTAGGAACTACTGCAGGACTTGGCGTAGTGGCAGGCTTGACATTATCAAAAGGCAGTTTGACGGGTATGTCACGCATCAGTGCTCTCCAAGCTCCCTCCGTTGGGTGTCGCTCCTTCTCTATTGCATTACTATGTCTAGCTTTTTTCAAGTCGCTAAACATCGCGGCTATGGTTGATGGAGCGACTTCTTCGTCTTTTTTCTGTCAATTGTGGAGTTCCTCAGGGTTTCGGTCTCATCTCCTACTTTTATTCCTACTTGTTCTATTTGAATGATCTTCTATCCTGCACATCTAACTCTATCCACTCACATGCCGATGACTCGACCCTTCATTCTTCAACTCATTTTTAATTCTGCTCCATCTGTTTAATTCTAGATATTGTCCCTTCGTCTTATCTTTTCCGATTCTATTTCTTGTCTGCTAGATAGAATTGGGACTAGGGTCGTCTCAACCTTGTGGAATTCAATTCCTTTAAAAAACCAAACTTCTACAAATCTTCCCTCTCTTAAAAACCTTCTAACTTTCCTATCTCTGTCGACGGTTCTCGTCTCTTCCGTTGACAATATAAACATCCTTGGCGCCTTAAATAAAAAAAATGTCTTGAAACCTCACATCACAACGGTTGCTGGGCGGCCTCAAAGAAACCTGGGAGTTCTGTTTAGACGCGAGACTTTTTTTCCTCTTCTCAGTTACTCCAGGGTCTTTTACAAGGGTCTCATCCGGCCTTGTATAGAGTACGTTCTCATATCTGGGGGGCTCTTGTTTCACCCGGCTTTTGGAACAGGGTCGAGTCAAAGGCCAAAAGGCTTATAAAAACTGTTATGTTTACTTTCCAGGTTCACTTGAAACCGTCTATCTTTGCGGCGCATGTTTGTGCTTTATCTCGTTTTCTATAGGGGAGATCGAACAAGCGGCAGGTGTTCGCGGGAACTTACCACTCGCGTACCACCACCTTTACGACGCGCCTAGCTAAGCACCAAAGGGCCGTGCTGTATCTGCCGCACGAGTTTTTGTTGTAATATTGGTAACTCCAGGCTAGTTTGCTGCGGTGTTTCCTTTTTTCCTCCCACCACTGTTCTGTGGAACTCTCTTCTATCTTCTGTGTTTCCTGCCGAAATTGAATCTCCCTCACTTTAAAGCCTGCGTCTCTGCTCATCTGCGTAATTGCGCTAGCGGATGAAATTTTGGAGTTGCAAACATTCCCTCTTGTCTCAGAAAGGGACATTGCCCGTGAGTGGGGTGATAACTGAAAAAAAAAAAAAAAAAAAAAATTGGAAGACGGTTAACGTTAAGCGATTAACGTTAACTTCCGCTACATTCTTTACGGATAAACGCTTTAAATGATTAACGCCGTTAATTTTTTTCGTTAACGATTAAGAAATTAACGACGTTAACTTTCTCTTTAACGGTGCCCAACCTTGGTATATATAAAAATATTATTTTAATATTTTTAAATAATATATATATATATATATATATATATATATAATATATATATAGATATATATATATATATATATATATATATATTATAATATATATATATATTATATATATATACTATATATATTATATATATATATACTGTAAATACAATATATTAAATATATTACATACATCTAACATGCACGTTTCCAGAGTTTTCGTGTCGCGCGTGTTTAGTAACATATATATAATATATATATAATATATATAATATATATAAATATATATATAATATATTATATATAATAATATATATAATAATATATATATATATATATAATATATGTATGTTTATATAGAAATATAATATATATATATAGTATTTTTATGCGTTTCATATACACATGTACGTATATCAATACGTACACCAAGTTATGTGACTCACACATGTACATATATTTATGTATTTATTCTTACTATAATACTAGCGACGATTGACCCACTAACACTGAGATTTTAAAATGTAAACATCCGTTTAACGATGACATAATTTTAATGACGTAATGAGTTCGTCTGGCGCTGTCATAGACATTGCAATTTCCCTTTACTATTATTATTATTTATATTATTTATTATTATTAATTATTATTATTATTAGTATTATTATTATTATTATTATTATTATTATTATTATTATTATTATCGACTTTCAGAGTGAATCTCTTTTGATTGGTTTCAAAGTAAAATGAAAATAAAATTGAAATAAAATCAATAATTTAAAATTGGAAAATAAAACTTTTAATCAAAACTTTTAAGCAAAGTTTCAAAATAAAAATTTTAAAAATAAAATAAAAATAAATTGAGATTGAGAAATAATATCAATATAAAATTGATGAATTAAAGATTTAAAAATAAAAATTTTAGAAATTTTTAAATGAAAAGTTTTCAAAATAAATTGAAAAGTTAAAAATTGAAATAACTTTAAAATAAAAATTGAAATTAAAATTATATGAAATTGAATATTTAAAGTAATAAAAATTGAAATTAAATAAAATTGAATAAATTTGAAATTGATAAAATTAAATAAAATTGAATAATTTCAAACTAGTAAAATTAAATAAAATTGAAACAAATAAAATTTAAAAGTTTCAACCAATAATTAATAAAAGAGTTTAATTCTTATTGTATTAATTATCAAAAGAGTTAATTGCCATGTCTACTTACACGTTCTATTCTTTATAAGTTGAGACGAATTTATGAATGAAATTTACGCGTTCTATTTATTATAAATTTCGACGAATTTATAAATGAAATTTTCAAAATTAAAATTATTTATGAACTAGAGTCTAAGTTCAAATATACTTGCAAAAATTTCTGAGTCTAAAATATTTTTTTAAGTTTGAATAATTTTCTGAGTTTAAATATTTTTCTAAGTTCGAAAAAATAAACTTTAGATTTGTTCAGCGTCTCTACTTTCACTTTATAAAATTCGAATCTATGGCTACCGATTTAAATTCTAATTTTAATGTCTATTTTCTTTTGTTTGCTTGATTTGTAGCGGTCGGATTAATGAGTTCTAGCTATTCTGCTTCTTCCTTATATACTCGCTTTGTTGTTTACGGATTATGATTTGATAGGAAATGTATCCGGCGAATCTATTGTGAAATCTACAAATTAATTATGGAAAAGAAAATCTTTATATGAAAAGTTGCGAAATAAAAAAATGACATCTGCTGCATCACTAATATATATATATATATATATATATATATATACGATATAATTATATATTATATAAAATATATATATATATATATATATATTATATATATATATATATATATATATATATATATATATATATATATATAGTATGATATATATGCCATAAATATATATATATACTATATAGTATATATATATTAAACATATATACGTATATATATAGTATATATATATATATAGTTATATGTATTATATAATATATTATAATCATATAATAAATATATATAGTATATATACTATAATATATATAATTATATAATATATATATAGTATTACAATTTATTATATATAGGACCTGTTATGTTTTACGACTCCGTCAGTTTGATTGTTTTTTTTGTTTTTTGTTTTTTATTTTCTAGTATATGATGCCTTAAACCAGGTTCCAATTTAAGCGGGTGAAAACATGATTGCAAGAAATAGGTATAGGACCAGCTTACGTTTACGGACTCCGTCAGTTCTAAATTATTTTAGTCGATGATAGACCGTCTGGTTGTGATCATTGATGCTATTTATCTAGTTCATGTGAGTTACATCGATGACCGTTAAATTATTTTTTTTTTTTTAAACTAAAGAATACCCAAGGGGATACCGCCCTTCCGTGGGGAACGGACAGGGTGGACTATTTCCCCCCCTCAAGGAACCCCGTCTTTGGTATTTGGCGTGTCGCGGGGTTCCTCCCGCTCCTGCCCTACGGTATGGAAAAACGCCGCCCCCTCTGTCCCCGTCAGCTCGAGCCCCCATATTTTTTTTTTATTATTATTATTATTATTTTCTGTTTATTTTTTTTTTAATACGATTTACACGCTGATTCCAAATATGTAATTGGTTTTCTGTAAGTTCGTACTTTTCGAGATAATTTTCATTTAATGAAAAAAAATTTTTTTTTTTTTTTGCTTTTACATGTTTTGCAATATGCTTTATACGCTGATTTCAATATGAATTGGTTTTTCTGTTAAGTGTCGTACTTTTCAGTATTCATTTTTTTAAATTTTATTGATATACAATGTGATTTTAAAAAATTATTTTAAAATTTTTTTCGAACTTTTTGAATTCATGTCAATCACCAACTGAAACATTCATTGTATCTCTCTCT
>JABUQX010097272.1:15000-22500 GCA_015478945.1 Trachelipus rathkii | reverse complement strand
GTGTGAATATAAAATGTTGTTTGATGATTTATATAAAATTTTAGATAATTATGTTAATGCGAGCAATAATATTTATAATAGTATATTCCCTGGGGTACTCAGGACACTGCCTCCTAACAAGTTAATAAAAATAGAAACAAATAAGTATGAAAAAAAGTTGATATTAATAATGAAAGTGAATTTAATAATACGAGTGAAAAAGGTATTACAAAATTTTCCCTTTTCCCCCACTGAAGAAAATTCCTTAAATGAATTAATTCCATATAAATTTAAAGTTATGGATTTCCCAAAAACATTTAAAAAATCGCAGAATCCTTACTAGTTTATATGATAAGGCAAAAAGAAGAGATAGGGCAAGTTAGTAAATGCAGGAGTACTTTCTCCCTCACAGTCACCTTGGGATTTCTGTTTCGGTACTTTCTAAACTAGTGTGGAGTATGAATAGTAGCCGATTTTGGATTACTGAAATAAAGAGCTGTTTCGAGCACAACGTTATTCTCCCTAACCTAAATGACTACAACTTATTTCATGGGTTGGTTAAAGCATTTACTGCCTATTTTAAAAAAAGCATTTTTACCTTAAGTCTATCCTGATTGTCGAAAGTTCTTAACTATAAATACTCCTTTTGGCAGTTTCTCATAAAATAGTATTGTAGAAGGCTTCCAATTCCAGTCCCACTAGTTTTACGAAATACATATCTTTATCTTTCTAAAATCCCTAACATTTTTATATATTATTGATGATATCCTCATGCCACTCCTACTCATGATAAACACATGAAGATTTTAGAAAAGGTACTTTTACAGTTAAAATCTTTTAACTTGAGACTTAGTGCTGATAAGTGCCAAATTGGACAATCTTGGGTTACATATTTAGGTTTTGATGTGTTTGAAGGCTCCATGCTCCCTAATGAGAATAAAACCACTGCTTTTATGAATATCCCAAAACCCAAGACTATCAAAGATTTACGTTCTTTCATTGGCAGTCTAAACTATTTTCGCTCTTCTTTTCCTGGTGTTTCTGAATTTATTTCTTCTCTTCTTTTCTTTTCTCAAAGGTGCGCCATACCTTCAACGCAGAGTAAAATGGAATCCTGAGGCAGAAGAAGCCTTTAATATGGCCAAATTGGCCCTCAAAAATGGCTATACCTTTGGGTTTCCTTCTAATAATGCTCAAATATATGTTTTCACTGATGCTAGTCAGACAGCCTTGGCTGGTGTAGTAGTATTCTACAGAAATGAAAAAAAACAGTTCCGCTGGTGATTGGAACAGGGTGTGTGTCGTTGAATCCGACTGAAATTGGCTACAGTATATACAGCAAGGAACTCCTTGCCTTGGATAAAACAATTAAGAAGTTTTCCTATATAGTAGAAGCAAGAAATGTAGATGTGTTTTGTGACAATCTTTCAGTCACACAGTCGCTTAAAAAGGAGACTGACGCTAATCACTTGCTAGCAAGGTAGCAGCGATACCTAACTTTCTTGTCCAAGTATGATCTGACTGTACATCATATTAAATCAGAAGAAAATATTTTTGCAGATTTTCTGAGTAGAAATCCAGCTCAGAGAACCACTGATTGGCCATCAAATTTGCCCACTCCTTCCACTTCTGCGGAAAAAGTAGAAATAGGTTCAGCAACAAGCTCTTCTCTTCAAATTGGAGATCAGATACCTGAAGCAGAAGACATTCCAGAAGTATCCCGCGATGAAGTCTTGGTTTCACCAGATTTTCTACCCCAGCAGAATTCTTCAGCAGAGGATGATGTACAAAAAACTGCGTAGTTTTTCTATTTTTGCGAGCCTTTAACAATCGGTTATATTTCTTTCTGCCAAATAGTGAAAATAATCATTCTTAAAATATTTATATAAGCCAACTCTAATGAAAATAGAAGTAAATGAGTCTCTTAAATATATTAAACAATTTATTAAATTTTTAGTTTATATTTTTATTACTTAATGATTTCTCAGTTTTAATATTTAAATTTGAAGAAAGAGATAATGGTTAGGAAAATTAATCTTTCTACCCTATAGCTCTCCATCTTCAAAAAAGCTTTAAATCAAAGCAATTTCACTAGAAAAGAAAAAAATAATTTTTTCCCAAAAGTGGCAACTTTTATGACCCACACAGAAAAAATCCTGCCCACGAGGAGAAGGCGATGTTCGGATATTTACTTTAGCAGCAGACCTAGAACTGAAAGGCGAGAAAGAAATTAAGCCGACCAAAATTTATCATAAAAACCAGAAATTTGTCTATTTTTTGATAGTGAAATTAAAGTGTTGATGGATTCACACTAATTATTAATCCCGCAGAATCAATTTCCACCCCCAGATCCTCGTATGAGAAGTTACAGTAACACCGGCCGAAAATAGCTATTAGGCCAAATTAACGGAACTTCAGCGCTCACTAAGAAAGCTGAATTAATTAAAGAAATTTCAAGGTAAGAAAGGTCTTTTTTCTATTCATTGTCTCTTTCTGTTATAGCCTAAATACTTGGATAAAAAATAATAAACCTGCTCAATTTCAATTTATAATATTTATAGTAGGAAATAACATTTAAAAAATATACTAAATAGGTTAACCATATACTTCTACTTCATTAGAGTTGGCTTATAAATAATATGCACCCTAGACTTGCATTATTTAGTTTCATGTGAATAAAAATTGATTTAGTATTGAAAGGTAGCTGAAGGGTAATAGTAGAGCTGAAGGGTAATTGTGGAGTTGAAGGGGCCAACTTGGATGGGCTTCATATCTTAAATTAAAGCCTTTTAGACCTATTTATAACTATAGCTACCCATACTATTGCTGGGAAAATTCAATTTCTCCTATATATTGCCCCAGTATAGAGGTATGGTAGCTGAAGGGTAATTGTAGAGCTGAAGGGTAATTGTAGAGTTGAAGGGCCAACTTGGATGGGCTTCATATCTCAAATTAAAGCCTTTTAGACCTATTTATAACTATCGCTGCCCATTACTTGACTCTTTAAAAATTCAACTTTTCCATATATATATATTATATATATTATATATAATATATATATATATATATATTGCCCAGTATAGAGCGTATGGGCAGAAAAATCTATGTTTAAAAATAGGTATTAAGTTTGGCATATGTGACCATTCAGAATTGAAGTTAGAAAACCCCCCTTTTTTTTGTGCTTATCTATCATTCTAACACTATAATTTCATATCGCGAGGCCAGTCGTATATCTAAAATTTCTCACTTCCGCAGGGGAACTGAATGTCGAGGTTCAGAAATAGTGTTTTACCAGAAATACAATCACCATCCAGCCCCCAGATTCGATGTACAGTTGATCCATTATTATTAATATTATTATTATTATTATTTTATCTATTATGTATTATGTATTATTATTATTATTTATTATTATTATTATTATTAATTATTATTATTATTTTATTTTAATTATTATTATTACTTATTATCATTAACTTTCATTATCATTACTATTATTGAAAACTAGGATTAAGAAATAGATTTATTTTTTCATACTTGTTTTCCCGAATTTATTTTAATAATAAAGAAAATTTGAATTATTTAAAATAATAAACTGTACATAAAACCTCAATATTCGGTTCATGGCGACCTAAGCCAGGATCTGGGCTGAGGCGCTAAAGAAGTACGCATGGATCTGAGGGTGATGGGGAAATTGGATTCTCGAGAATGTACATAAAAAAAAAAAATTCACAAATTTTTCCCGGAGGTCGATTTTCCGAGAGCGATTTTGACATTGTCTTTTGTTAAAATTTAATTTTTCAGCAAACTTATACAGTAGTAAAAAAATAAAAATAAATAAAATTTGGAATTTTCCGAAATTTCTTGCATTTTAATTTTGGGTGGAAAGTTAATTTTTTCTACAATTTTTATTCAAGACTGTATACATATAAAACACATATACTTTTTGAATTTAATTGAAAAAAAAACTAAATAGCTATAGCTATATACTTTTGCGAAATTCCCATACCGCAAATTTATATAGTTTGCCTGCTCGTTGAAGACTATTTTTTTTAAATTGTTCGTATAAGTTCATATAAGATTTTGTAATTCAAAAAAATAAATAAGTAAATTTTTTATTAGTTCGTGATAAATTTATTTTGAAATATTTTTTATTTCGATATCTCTTCAAAGTTTTGCTAATTTATTTATTAAAAATTAAAAAAAAATAAAAAAAAATTATATTTTTGTAAAGGTTAAGTATATTCAAAAAATTAATAAATAAATAAATAGTTCTTTTTAACGTTTTAGCTAAAATTGCATTTCCCATAAAAAAATAAAAATAAATAAATAAATAAATAAAAACTACGGGATATATATTTTTTATTAGTTCGACTGTATAAGTTTTCCCTTTCACCATGGCTAGCTTAGGCGTATTAACTGAAAAAAGGAAACATGTACGAAAATCAGTCACAACCGAATTCAATAAAATCAAACAAAATTTTCCCTCTTCTTCAGTAGAAATAAAGAAAATAAATTCTCTTGTAGAAGATTATGAAAAAGTATTAGACTCCCTTAATAACCAAATTCAAAATCTTAAATTTGCTGAAGGGCTTGATGCAGATACTTATGAGCAGGAATACAACTCATGTGATGAGTATAAAGGTAAATGTAAGGAAATCATTGCCATGCTTAGTACACCCGCTACCCACAATGACCGTTCTAACCAAAATCCTATTCCTAACCAAGTAGATGAGAGTAGGTCTCTCCTTAGAAGAGCTACCGCCCCTTTGCCAACCTTCAGCAGCGAGGAGGGTGAAGACCTTGCATCATTCTTTGCTCAATTAGAAAACACACTTAGTATACACCCATATTCGGATTATGATAAGCTACTCATTTTGAGGCAGCAGGTTTCCGGAACAGCCCTCAGATTAATAGATTCGTTAGAACCTGATGAGGAGAGTTATAATAGAGCAAAATCCCTCCTCATGAATGCTTTGGCTTCACCTGAAATTCAAAAGGCTAAACTAATCAAAAGGTTATCAGAACTCTTACCCATTTCAAATTTTGATCCCTATTCATACATTGGTGAAATGAGAACCCTCATGCATAAAACAAAAAAGCTAGATTTAAGTGCGGATGATTTTTTGCAATTTTTCTTCTGGAGAGGCTTAAACGATAAGTTCCAAAATATATTAACAAATATTACAAATAATTCCAGACCAACCCTTGCTGAAATGTCTGATACGAATATGTTTCAGGCAGCGGATAGGTATTTAATGAATCAAAAGAAAACCCAAGAAAAGTCTAAACATGAAACCAAAGTAATTTCCTCCTATGCTGCCAATATTCCTACATTCAATTGCATCCTTTGTGTCAAGAATTCCAAGGATGCTTCCCATCTGATATATAAGTGTACTAATTTTCCAGATCCTATCTCCAAATTGAAAGAAATCAGGAAATTTAATATCTGTACAAAATGTGCTAATGAACACCCTACATCTGAATGTAGATTTAGGTTTAAAAATGCATGTAGAAAATGCAACCAATATCATTTTTCTTATTTGTGCCACCAAAACAACTCTGAGAGTGATTCAGACAATAGAAGTTACAAAACTAAAAACAAGGAAAATAGCAGTAGTAGCCATAACAATAATAACCATGACCCAGGGGGATATCAAAGTGAAGATGAAAATCAAATTAATACTACTAGCAGCTTAGTAACAATACCAGCATCAGCTCTCAAAGCTTGCATGCACAATAAAACCATCCTTCCTACATTTACTGCCAGCACTAAAGGAAAAAGAGTTAAGAGTTTTGAAAGATGGCGGATGTCAGGGTAATTTTGTCTCATATAAAACTGCTAAAAAACTCCATTTAAAGGTTCTTAAAAACAAAATAAATTTAACCGTTAATGGTATTAACAGAAAGCAAAGCTATCATTCAAAACTTGTAGAAATTCCATTAAAGATAGGTAACCAAGAACATATAATTGAAGCTTTATGTATCCCTAGTCTCTCTATTACTCTGGAGCTACCAGACATTCCCTTAATTGTAGAAACATTTTTAGATAAAGGTTACAATTTAGCTGATAGAAGACTGATTAATTTTAACGGAAAAATTGATGATATAGAACTCATTTTGGGGTCTAAATCCACCTTTTGCATACCAGAGTCTGATGTACTACTTGGGTCCCAATCTGTATATTCTAATACTCCTATTGGTGTTATTTTAAAAGGAGATTCTGAAAGGATCCTTAAAGACTTAAAACATCTTCCCCATAATAAAGAAGCTGAACATACCAATGTTCCCCAACTCTCCTCCAATGCCTATAGCATGACCACTCACTTAGAGACCAAGAGTCATGTTGATCTAGCAGATGACGGGGGTGAGTGCAGAACTGAAAGTATGGATGAATGTGGAATTCTAGATGATTCTGGGGAAGTGATAGAGTTAGGAGGGATTACTGAAGATAAGTTAGAAGTATATTGTAATAAAATCACCTTATTAGACATGAATGAATATGAGGCAAGTCCCATAGAAGTAAGTGAGAGGAAAAATAAGGGAGGATTAGTCAAACCTTTGTGTCAGGATAGTAAACCTTTGTGCGAAAGGAAAAAACATTTAATTGAAGGGTTGTACTCTTACTATAAAATGCCTCCCCCCAAAAAGAAATCCTGCTCATTCAGATCTCCTCTAATAGGATACTGAGTTACCTAACAGATTTTTGATAGTTTTTTTTTTTTGAATTTAGAAAACTGTACATATATTTTATAATTAAGGTAGATATTTAGTTTTGTATTTGGAATTAGGTAAAGTTTTACTTTTCTTTCCGATTATTAATGATTAATTTTTTATTTTTTATTGTTTAATCAATTTGGATCAACTGGTTCAATTTAAACTAATAGCAAACCTTTGATGGCGGCGTCTGTACAAAAAACGGCGTAGTTTTTTTATTTTATTTTTGCGAGCATTTAACAATCGGTTATATTTCTTTCTGCCAAATAGTGAAAATAATCATTCTTAAAATATTTATATAAGCCAACTCTAATAAAAATAGAAGTAAATGAGTCTCTTAAATATATTAAACAATTTACTAAATTTTTAGTTTATATTTTTATTACTTAATGATTTCTCAGTTTTAATATTTAAATTTGAAGAAAGAGATAATGGTTAGGAAAATTAATCTTTCTACCTATAGCTCTCCATCTTCAAAGAAAACTTTAAATTAAAGCAATTTTACTGAAAAAGATATAAAAAAAAAAATTTTCCCAAAAAGTGGCAACTTTTATGACCCCCACGGACAGAAAAAATCCGGCCCACGAGGAGAAGGCGATGTTCAGATATTTACTTTCAAAACAGACCTAGAACAACGAAGGCAGTGAAAAATTAGGCCGGCCAAAATTTATCATAAAAAGCAAGAAATTTGTCTATTTTTTATAGTGAAAATTAAATTACAGATGGCTTCATACTAAACTTTAATCCCCGCAGAATCCTATCCTATCCCCAGATCCTCGTATGAGAAGTTACAGTAATAAGGGC
>JABUQX010097272.1:0-10000 GCA_015478945.1 Trachelipus rathkii | reverse complement strand
AAATTCCTGTGTGTAAGAGGAGTCTGAGTAAAAAATTTATAGAATTATTATTATTATTATTATTATTATTATTATTATTATTATTATTATTAATTTATGATTACTTCACTATTCGCTTTAACAATGATAAAAAAAAAAAAAAAAAAAAAAAAAAAAGCGCATCAGTTTTATAATTAAAAAAAAAAAAATAATTTGCATTATAATTACGTTATACATTTGTTTCTGAAACTGAAATACATTTGTTTGTCATGTGTTGCACCTGCATCTTTATGTCTTTACGGTACTCTACCGTATAGCATTTGGAGATTAGATTCATTGGAAAAGTGGTATATTTTTTATTCTCAAAAGCAAGCGAAAAAAAATAGCTGAAGCAAAAAAATGTTTTACTGTAACTCTGTAAGCACTAAGCTGAGTCAGAGTCGAAATTTTGAATTTGACTGCTGAAGTCGGAGTCGGAAATTTTTGTTTGAGTGAAGTCGGAGTCAAAAATATTTGTTTGAGTGAAGTCGGAGTCGGAGTCGAAAATTTTTGTTTAAGTGGAGTCAGTCGAAAATTTTTGTTTAAGTGTAGTCAGAGTCGAAAATTTTTGTTTAAATGGAGTCGGAGTCGAAAATCCAAATTTGAATTTAAGGAGTCGAAAAATTTATTTTACGATCCGCAGCCCTGATATAAACACACTGCTGAAGCTTTTCAAAACTGAAATTTGCTAAAATGTATTTGAGGAACAACAAAAATAATCTGAATAGACTTGCATTACGCTTTATTCTAAAGCGTTGGCTTTAGAAATCACCAAAGCTCAAATCATTGACCATGCTGGATCTGGGAGTGCAAAACGTTGGCAACTTGTTCCGTAAATTTTAGTTAAAAATTTATAAGCATTTTATTGATAATGTTTTTCTACAATTCCATTTCTACATCAACATTGGAATTATGTAGCTTTTAACAATTCGTTTGTTATGGACACTAATATAAAAACGAACGAGATAAACTGCAAGCTGAACTCGTTAAACAAAAGCAAGGTATTGTTAACCGACTATAAAATATTGGTTAAACTTATATAATTCCAGCACTGTACTGAAATTGTGTCACTTTTAACGAGTAGTTAAGTACATTAATATACCGTAGAAAAAAAGAGAGAGATTTACTAGAAGTAGAATTCGTAAAAAACTAATTTTTCTAAAGAGCCATATAGATGTTTACTTAAAAGTTCCATTATTCTAGCGCAGGTAGTAAATTTTACCCATATTTGTAAGCTTAGGCCTTAGATACAATTTAATAGAGTAGAAAGTTCCAAATATATACAAAACAAAAATATTTTATTGTGGCTTCACCCTTAATTAGATGCTCCTAAATTAAGAACATTTAATTATTAAATAAGTGGAAAAATGACTTACCTGTAACACGAAATTTAAAAAACGAAAGTTGAGAAGAGTTATACTAAGACAACAAATGTGGTTAAACAAATATTTCTGATAAAAGCCACGATGAGTTCCTACATTCTCTTTAAAGTATTCCATAAATATGCGTATCTGATCTTCTTCTCTTTTGTCATCTATTCTATAAAAATATATAAAAATAAAATAATGAAAGCACAAGATTGATAAGTATTTAAATCCTACTTTTTAAATATAATTTGATCTCCCCAAAAAGAAAAATAATGCTATTTAAAACGAATAAAAAATTATTTCAATAGTAATAATGACTGTGTTTAAAATTTTGATTAAGGGAGTTCAGTAATGGTATCAGCACGTTTTATTATTAGTAATTCTTTTTAGTAGCGGTACTCTGTATCGGAAAAATCCTGTAAAAATCGGTATCGGTAAAAAATACCGATGCAAAACAAAATATAATAAAATTGGTGTCATTATCGGCAAAGATAAGAAGTAGGGTATCGTAAAAAATTTGGTATCACTCCATCTCTATTTTCGATCACAGGAAACTTCTTTGACCTAAACTGAATTTTTAATTGCTGCAATAATAATGTACATCTAACGTCGTGTTAGTTGTATCTGAAGGATTACCTAAAGTCTTTCGGGTACAAAAACACCAGTTTCCTAAACAACAGAATAATATTTTGTGAAAGTGGAAGAGGGCTGGGAGGAGAGTTTAAAAATGGCAATCACAAATATCTATTTCTTTATCAGTCATGCTGTCATCATATTCTATTTGAAATGCCAATATCTTTCATCTTCTTCAAACAATAATTGACAGTATCCTGCCATATAACTTCATCACAGACTTATTAACTAACAGTACTCAAATAGCATAGAGCGATTGAAGGTAGATTGCCATGTTGCTCCACCAATGACTCATCAATTGACTGTTTCCACAGTTCCACAGTCCTTAACACAGGACATGATTTCTTAACAATTTAGGAAAATATGAATGTTACAGGACTTATAAAAGGTACCAACTGGCAGATACACATTTATAGAGTACATTTTATACACAATGAAGGAAAAAAGATTTAACTCGGTCTTAAGAGACCAAACAATTATTTATATATATAAAAAAAACACAGTAAAAACAATCAAAAACCTACTTTCAAAATTAAATGTACATATTTCAACAGCTGGAATCAAACCCCAAACGTCATGACATTTATTTTGATCCAAAAAAAAAATCAGGGTTGTGAAGCTGAAGTTAGTAAGGAGAATATATTTACATTGGAGTCAGCTGTCCTAAAACAAACATTTTATAGGTTTCCTTCAAGAGACAAAAATATTAAGAGATTGGACTAAAATCTGAGCCATCTGTTGACAAATTTTATTCCTGTTACTTGTACTAGACTTATGGCAAAGCACCCTTAACAAAGCTTGTAGTGAAAACGTGCATGTTTCTCCCATATGTCACCCCTTCTAACTAAGCTTTCCAAACGCGCTAATCAAATAAATTCAAGAACTTCTTAGCCGTGAGGAATTTCTTTGTAATGTTGGAGAACATGTCTGCAACCTGGGGGTTTCCGAATCTTTGAATTAAGCAGTGTTAGTAGAAAGTAAACCAACGCAACAACCTAGACACGGAAAATAATGGGCCCAACGATGTACTTTATATCACCATTTCTTCTTTGTATTGGCTGGGGGGGTTATATCCATCCCTCTTTTGATATAAATATATAATATATATATATATAATATATATATATATTATTATATATATATACTAAAGTTATTAATTTTTAAATTAGTAACTTGTATAATATATATATACTATATAATATATATATTATATATATATATATATGATAAATTAAATATATAAGATATTTTTCTCATATTTTAAATTTTCATCGTATGTTGCAGCCATTTAATTTTAAGTAATACTTAATATGTTAAGTCCAAATATATTGTTATAAAATTAAACAATATAGAAATATATATTATAAAGAAAAATATAAAATAAGTTGGCAACAATAGAAAGAGAAAAATAAAGTTTTCAGGTAATAATTTAATATATTGTGTTATATCAGGAACAAAAATTAAAAAGTAAATCAAGAAAGAAGAAAAATGGAAAAATTGACAACTGAAAATGATTGCATCTATTTAAAAGGTAATAATTATTTTACTTAATCATGTTTATCTACAAATGAGTCTTGTTTGTACTAAAACAATAAATGCCAAAGAGAAGAAAAAACACCAAGAATATTTGATTCAATAACAATGAATAAATTGACTAACATGATAAAAAGATTTAGTAGACAGTAAAGAAAAAAAAGAAACCAACATAAGAAAGAAACCGGAACTGGGTCAATTACAGGTTCGAGTGGCAAAAAAAAGAAAGAATCTTTTGAAGAATATTTATTCAAGTTAAAAAGTATGGAGAGAAGTATCTCAGGAAAAGGAAAAAAACCAAAATAGCACAAATAATAGGAAGTTTGGCAGGTGAACCCCTAGAAGTAATTATGTCTTTAAAAAGAAGAATTATGGGACAGGAAGATGAGTAGAAAAACATTATAAACACATTAAAAGAAAAGGTGTTACAAAAAGTAAGAACAAAAAAGTTATCTAAAAGTACAAACAGTTTTAGAAAAGTTTTTGGGATCAATAAAGGAAAGGAAAATCCTTTGGGAAAGGATGGAGAGAGATACGACAATTCAGAAAGAGATTGTGAAAAACTTGATGATATTAAAATAAGTTATAAAGTACATTTATACCAATTGATCAGTAACTCAAATATGAAGGACATGAAAAGAAAGTTAATTATAAATAAGATTGAAGGAATTAAAACAAATATTTTCATAACTTAAGAATCAACTGTAAATTTGATGGAATCAATATTTGAAATAGTAGAAAAAGAAGAAACTAAAAAAGAAAATTGGTATAATGATAATAAATTTTGTACCATATGTAAATACAATAACCATAAAACTGAAGAATGCTACTGGAAAAGGGAACACCCTTTATTAAATAAATGTAATATTTACAACAAAATAGAATATTTAAAACCAATTATTTCAAGATCTAAAATATTATAATAATGGATGTGTTGGAAATGTAAAAAGAAGGACACTTAATGAAAAATTTGATGAACAAAAGATTGAAAGAAAAAATAAAATCTATATATTTTAGTCAAAGAAATAATGAAAAACAATATCAAGAAAAAATGACATTATTAATACAGAAAAAGAAGAAAGAATAATAGTAGAAAGAAAAATGAATAGAACATTTTTCAATAATAATGAAGAATATAATGAAAATAAAGAAATTAAATATAGAGAAGATGTAATGGATACAGGAAGTATAGAGACAGTAATATGAGAATTAGGATTAACAAAAATGATTAGTTGATTAACCGATGAAGAATTACAATATATTAAAGAGACACAAAAGTTTAAAGATGGCAGTTTTGTATTTGGAAAAAAAGAGTATAAAATATTAAAAGAAATATTATTGCCTTGTATAATCAAAGGAAAGAGTTTTGATTTAAAAATCAATGTAATAGAGGGTGACATACCATTATTTACTTTGAAAATCAGCTATGAAAAGAATGAAATTAAAGATTAATATTGAAGATGGAACTGTTGACATTTGTGATTTGAACCTAATGAAAGTGAAAACATTTGAGAATGAAGGAGGACATTCCTGCATATTATTGAATAAAAAACAAAAGGAAACATGTTGGATTAGTCAATTCAAAGAAAATTGGATAAAAGAACAGGATAGAAATGAAAAACTGAAAAAACTACATAGACAATTTGCACATTGTGGAATAGAAAAATACATATAGAGAATGAAAGTTCAGAGAAAATAAAACGTGCATTAAGAAGTCAAATAAGAGAACATATTTCAAAAAATATAAATATAGAAGTTTTTTATAAAAGAAATATTGATAAAGAATGGAGAGGACCAGCTAAGGTAATGTGTGTAGATGGAAAAACCATCATAGTAAAACATGGAGGTACTTTAAGAGCTGTATCAAAAGTACACTCAACGAGAATTCAAAGAAATAGAATAAATGAAAATAATAAAGAACTTGAAGAGAAAGAAGAGGAATGTGAAGAAGAAGGAAAGGAAAACACTATCCCTCAAATGAGAATGGGAATAATATAGATGAAATAATATGGTCAAAAATTATAGATGATGAAACTGATAATAGAGGGAGAGTACACGCATACTCGAACGATGAAATTACCTCCCATTTTTAATGGTGCGGCTTTCTCTTTTGCGTTCATATTCTTCACACACTCATCCTCCAGGCAACATATTACTAACCACCATTTATCCACATATCATATACACATGATTAAAGTACACCACCCCACTTCTAGATAACACCTTACAGAAATCCCTACTACTCTTACCCCTGTGTGCGGGGAGAAAGAATTTCCCACATCGTATGTCCTGCGTGTCGTAGAAGTCGACTAAGGGGCGGTGGTAGTTGGGTTGGCTGCCCACTACCACCTATCTCTTGCTAGGAATGCTGATGCATGCCTCGGAGATGGTCGTGATCGCCGTAAACGACCTTCTAACTTTCGGCGAAATTGTATGAATCGTATGGGTACATGGAATGTCAGAGGAATAATGTTGAGGAGAGAAGAGGAGAGAGGTGATGGATGTATTTAGAAAGGGCCCAAATTTGATTTGCTCGCTGTGACTGAAACAAAGATGAAAGGAAAAAGTGAAATATAAGTGGTGTGATGTGAAATGTGGTGCGTGCTGGTGTGGAAGAGAATGAGAGAGGAGAGAGAGAGAGTTGCAATTTTGATGTGACCTGTGGTACAAAGCTATGTGTAGACTTTGTGTGTGAGTAGTAGAAATTCTAATGGTTAAATTTAAGTTTGAAAAGTTCAAGAATGTGTGGTTGTGACGTATGGTCACTCTGAGGATAACGTTGAAGAGAGTACGATTCTTTGGAATAATCTGAATGATCTGAATGATGGTCTGGATGGGGTGAGTAGGAGTTTCAGATTGATAGTGTTGGGGGACCTGAATGGTTGGATAGTGATCAAAAAGGGATGGTATTACAGATAAACAGGTGGTTTTGGGGTGGGGGAGAAATGAGAATGGGTAGCAAGGTGGATTGATTTCTGTTGAAGAGAGAGGTATGTGGTATGTAATACTTTCTTTAAAACACAAGGTATTCATAAGTATACTAGAGTTGGTGTAGGTAGAGATGTATCGAAGTGAAAAGTCATGATTGATTTTGTGTTGGTGAAAGAAGAGATGTTGAAGTATGTGTTGGATTTAAATCAGTGAGGGGTTTAGGATGGGGGATTATCGGATCATTTGTTGTTCTATGTAAAATTAAGTTTAAGTAGGGGGCTTGGATGCCGAGAGGAACGTGAATACGAAAGGACAGTAAGTAAAATTAAGAGTGAGAGTTAAGCTGAGCAGAGAATTAAGGATACAGTATAATTGAAGCCGCTCGCTAGTATCGGTTTTGAATGTTTTAGAAACAGTGTATACTGAACAAAACTGGGCAAATGAAGAAGCAAGATTGTTAGTAGGCAAAGGAAGTGTGTGGGATGTGCTAAAGTAGGAAGTAAGATGTTAACAGCGAATGGTGCGAATGAAGAGGTGATGAAAGCGGTTAAAGGTAAAAAAGAAAGCGTGGTTGATTTACTAAAAGCAAATGATGAAGATTCAAAAAGAAAGATGCTTGGAATCATAGATAAGGGAGGAAAAAAGAAATACTTAAAAGGTGTATACGTAGGAGAAACAAGAGGTAAATGAACAGTTTGGAAGGAGGATGAATGAGGACATACAAGGAAATAGGAAGGTCTTCTGGAAGAAGCGCGAAAGGTTAAGAGAATGAGGAGATAAGGGGATGTATCTGCCTTAGAATAATTGAATAGGGATGGTGCTTTGTAACTTGATTGAAATGGATTGTGAGGGGAGTGTGGAAAGACACTTCGAAAATCTGCACAAATTAACATGTAATGATGACGTTGTTAGTGAATGTGTGTGGTTTTTGATGGTGCAAGAAAGGAATAGGTTATTTTGGGGATGAGGATAATTAGTAAGAGGAGGTAATGGGTGGGTGAGAAAGTTGAAGAATGCTAAATCTGCAGGTATTAGATGAAAATTACTAGTGAAATGGATCAAGAATGGAGGAGGCGAGATGATGTTGATTGGATTTGGAAGTTGTGTTTAATAAGCGTTTATGGAGGGTAATAGTTCCAAAGGGATTGGAGGAGAGACGGTAATAGTACCCTTGTATAAGGGTAAGGGAGGAAAGGGGAACTGTAGAAATTATAGGGGACATAAGTTACTGAGTGTTGAGGGAAAGGGTGATATGCTGGTATTTGAGTCGGAAAGAGTGTCGTCGATGGACTGAGGACTGATTGGTGAAGAACAAGGTGCGTTTAGGAGTGGTAGAGGATGTGTGGATCAAATCTTTACATTGAAACAAATTGATTGAGAAAATAACGAGAGAAGAAGAATAAATTATATTTAGGTTTTATGGATTTACAACAGGTATGATAGAGTTAATAAGGAAGCCTTATGGCAGGTATTAGTGATTATATGGTGTTGGTGTAGGCTTCTGAATGAATCAAAAGTGAAGTGGACGATAGTGAAGCGTGTGTTAAGAATAAATGGTGTGTATCAATGGTGATTGGTTTAGGATTAATAGCGGAGTGAGACAGGGTTGTGTTATGTCTCCTTGGTTATTCAATTTGTATATGGATGGGGTTATGAAAGAATTCGAGGTGGGGATGGCAGGAAATGGTGTTAGAATGATGGAGAATGGAGATGAGTGGAGGGTGCCCTACCTATTATATGCGGATGATTTGGTTCTGTGTGGCGAATCTGAAGAGAGTTTGAGAGGATTGGTAGAGAGATTTGGCAGGGTGTGTAAAAGGCGGGGTTTGAATAGAACGTAGATAAGAGTTTAAGGTTATGGTTCGCTGAGTTGAGGACAGTCCTCGTTTGTGAAGTTATGTTAGATGATGAGAAGCTGCTGAACAAGTTCTGAGTTAAATATTTAGGTATGTGTTGAATGAAAAGGGAAGGGATGATGCAGAGTGTAGTAGGAAAGTTGTGAATGGCAGGAAGGTGGCTGGTGCAATTAAATCGTTGGTGAATGTAAAGGGACTAAGTCTTGAGTGCGCTAGAGTCACGCATGAAGATATGTTGTTACCTGTGTTATTGTATAGTAGTGAGACTATGGTCTGAATAAGAAGTATAGATCTAAAGTTCAATGTGTTCAGATGGACAATCTTAGGGGCATGCTAGGTGTGAAAAGAATTAATAAAGTGAGGAATGAAACGTATTAGAGAGTTTGTGGGGTGTGAAGAAATGGGTAAATGACGAGAATAAATGAAAAGATATGTGAGATGGTTGGTCGAGTGGAAAGGTATGAATGAAGTCGCGTTGCTTAAGCGGATGTATAGGGAGAGTGTGTTGGAACGACGGCTGGAGACCGAAGAGACAAGTGGATTGAGTCGGTGAACGAATGTCTGAAGGAGAGAAATGTGAGTTTGGCAGAGGCGAGAATAAAGGTGCATGATAGGAGAGAATGGCGGGGTCTTTGTATGGGGGCATGGTTGTGGACCAGACCCAGGGGATGAACCCTTACATGACGATTTACCATAGTGAGGGTCCGTCGCGGCTCCTATGATCTCTAGGTGGGATTTTCTGGTCTGTGACGACGCTCTCACTAATAATGCGTAAGAGGGGGCGTAAGCGGGCTTTCTTTTCGACGTTTGTAATATTCTCCTACTGCTTTTTCTTTTCCGATGCTGTACAGCACCTTACCCCAATCTTGGGGGCAAAGAGGAAGGTGAAGAAAGAAAGAAAGAAAGAAACTGATAATGAAAAAGAAAGTCAAAGGGAAGATGATGAAGAAGAAATGACATCAATTTGATGAATATGAAGAAATTGATCCAAAAATGTGAAAACTTTAAAATATATGAAATGAAATTAAAAAATAATGAAGAAAAATATTAGACTGCTTGCAGAGCTGGCAAAGCAACAAGTAAAAAAGTATAATAGATGTTATAACATATGCAATTTAAATACACATAGAATATATGATATAGATTGAAAGAATCTGAAAATAAATGAATTGGAATACTGAAAATTTGAAGAAATAATGAGAAGAGTCATTAGATACAAAGTGAGGAGAGATAGTAGATGAAATAGATAGTGAAGATAAACGAAGAGGTAAATCAAAGTTATTATAACCATTCTAATGAAGAAGTGTTAAACAAGCCAAAATGATAGAGATAGGAAAATTGGAAGAAGAATGTAATGTTTTGAAGAAGTAACAGATAAAAGGTTGAAAAACAATTAAATGTAAGATGGGTAATTAGTGAAAATTATTGCAAAATAACGAGAAAAATTTAAAGGTAGATTAGTAGCTAAAGGATATGAGAAACAGTGGAAGAAAAAAACAGATGCACCCAAACTGGTTCATCTGAAGGTAATGAAAATGATATTTAACCATAAGCTCAGGATAAAAAAATGGTGAAAATAAAATGCATGGATATTTCAGCACCTACTTACAAGGAGATTAACAATAAACAAGGAAAAAAGCATATCTAAGACATCCTCTCTTG
>JABUQX010097271.1:0-32622 GCA_015478945.1 Trachelipus rathkii | reverse complement strand
CTCAAAATTATTAACAAACGAGCTACTAGCTTGATGTTTAACATATACAATACAAGAAATTCTTTAACAGCTACAATATAAAGAATAAAAAATAATGAAAGAAAGACCTAATAATCAGCCGAAAAGTTAAAATTAAAAAAAATGCATTACTCAAACATGACATAATAAAATACTCCTTTAGATAGATATCATTCAATACTCAAATTCAAAAATCACAAATTGTATGCAAAAGACATTACTGTCACTTATTGCACCAGAGAGTTCCTTTGGGGTTACATTCCTACCTAACACACTAAAAGTACCTCCCGACTTTGAAAGAGGCTGATCAATTATTCCTCAGCACTATAATAAGAAAACTTGGCCCTTTCATGCCAACGCATGAGAATATTCTCTTCTTAAGCAGCATCTCATGTTTCGTAGAGCCGTTTCATCTCCTCTTTCACAGACTCAAATTGAGATATCTTTGCCCTTTATACCTGTCCTTCAGTTTTACATATTCCCTGGTGTATCCTTTGAATGTGAATGAGAGCAATGCAATTTCGGCCAGGAACTTATCAAAGTCTAACAAATCCTCCAAATCCTCATCTTCAGTAAGTTATTTGCTGAAACCACCATATCCACTATCAGGCTTTTCCGGGTGCAGATAAACGGCTCCACTTCTCTGCCTCTTTTTTTTTTTTGTCAAGCGAGCAAACTCCTCGGTTATGCATTTTAATGCATTCTAGAATGGTTCACCGTCGAAGTGCTATCTGTGGGTTCACTAGCAAGAATTCCTTAAAACCTTTATTTATTATTTTTACAGCTGTCACCCCGCTCACGATGGTGTAAACCCTCAAAAGCCATCTACGCAAATTACCAAGAGCACAGACGCAGGCTTTAAGTAGAAAAAAGGAGAGAAAAACCAGATGATGAAGAAATTCCACAGGACAAGTGCAGGAAGAAAGAAGCACCGCAGCGAACCACCAGTTACTAACATCAACACAAACTCATATGCCGACACACACCCCTTGTCACAGAGGCTCGTATAAGTGTACGCGAGATATTCCTCGAGCACTTGCCTCTACATACCATAAAAAGGAAAAGCAACCAACATCGCCCGCAAAAAAAGGGTCAAGTAACTAAAATACAGACAGTTATAAGTCTTTTTGCCTTTGACCATAAAAACCGGATGAAACCAGACCCCCGCCCCCCACAGATATGAGAGCAACACCCATACAAGGCTGATGAGACCCTTGTATTGAGCAACTGGGAAGAGAAAAAAAGTCTCGCACTCTAACAGAACTCCCAGTCTTAGCCCCTAGAACCCGGATTGCATAGTGTCAAAACATTTTGTTTATGGTAGCCAAGGATTGTTATATTGTTCAACAGGAGAGACGAGAGAACCTCGAAAAGATAGAAAGTTAAGTGTCTTAGAAAGAGAGATAGAAGTTGGGTTTTTAAAGAATAAATTTCACAAGCTTAGACGACCCAACCCTGAAATTCTATCCAGATCACGGGAGAATAGAACCGAAAAATAAACGAGAGCAATTTAGAATAAAAGGAAGCAGATGATTGAGGTGAAAAGAAGGGCAAGTCATCGACATATAGTGATAATTAATGCGTCAAGACATGATTAAAAGCAAATAAAGTAGAGATAAAACAGAACCCTAGAACACCACTATTGACAGGAAAAAAAATACCCAATCAACAACAGCCACATTGACGATTGAAAGAAACTTAACATAAATTAACAAGAGAATGTCAACCCAAAGGAGGAAGCTTGGAGAGCAAGCGCGGGAGGCCATACCTTCCAAAATGCTTATATGCAACGCACCACACAATCTTCCTTAGTCCTAATTCGGAAAAACCATAAATCGTTAAATAGAAAGTATATCGCATAAGAATCTCTGGTACAAAAGCCGTACTGGTAATCAGAAGAAGGGAAAGAGATTCCAGATTATCTAAAAAGTGAGAGTAAAGTCCTCAAAATCTAAAAGAATACAAGTTGAGAGCTATGCCTTATATTAGAAAAAATGATCAGCAGCATAATTTTTTCAAGGTTGACATATGGCCGTGCCACATAGGAAAGTGCTAGTATGAGCATTAAGAATATGTTGAACGAGGGTCAACACAAGCATGCTCTCATAACTCGGGAAGGAATAGCCATCCGTGCCACCCGCCTTCCTAACGTCATAGATTTATAGCTCATGCACCCGATCAAATAAATGACAGTAAAGCATAGACACCTGAAGAGAAGAGGAGGAAGTCGGAAATACCAAATCGTCCAGGCCAGTTGAAATAGAGAAAAATAGAGGCCAAAGAAATGATTCTTCAGTGAGATTAATTAACAACAAACTCATCGACTTTTAGAGGAGGAAAGGATGATTACAGAAGTTGTTAGAGATGTTTTTCCCAAGAGGCCGAATTGTCAATAGGAGAACCAAGAAGGTCAGCGCATTTCGTTTAATGAAAGCCGCTTTGCTCTCCTCGAAGAGTACCCTGCAACGTTCTAGCTGAATAAAATTGCAATGATAGGGAGAACGAAATTTTCAACACCCATAAATATGTCTTCTTAGCCCTGGAATGACAGGAACAAGCACGACGAATCATGATTTGAGGAGAAAAAGATTAGCCAAGAATGGAATGAACCTGCTCATCCATAACCAATTACAATTCCCACTATCGCAGAATCTGAACGGTCTTAAGTTCAATACATCACTTCAATTTAGTATCGTAGAACATGCATGCCCCCCATCGCCCATCAAAAGTCCAGAAAAACCTCACTAGGCAGGAGAATGTGCAGAGAAAGTATTAAAATAATGATATAAGTTGTGGCAATTTACCATAGACGAAGTTGGTTATTTATAGAATGAAACTATGGTAAACAAGGTCAAAGTGTGTCAAGAATTGGTGGGACATCGGAATGTGTGGTATTATTTAATCAGTGCTCCAGAATCGTTAAGAAACTGAATGATTCGCTTCCTCCCAACTAAATCAGACGAGAGAGGAAAACATTCAGTTTTGTGTACATTAAATCCCCTAATAGAGGACCTCAGTATTGGATGAAAGATATAACAGCTGTAAAAGTAGTAAGTAAATCAAAAAAAGGCCTGAAAATCTTTCCTGTTAGGAGAACAGTGCAAAGCATAAAATATGTAGTAGAAGAAGGAAAGATTTTAAGCCAACAAGCCAAGACATCCAAAGTAAGATTCGAGAGTCTCATACTTTATAGTAATGTATATTTACAAGGCACATACCCACCCTCAAACAAATTATTAAAAACAATATAGTTGGTATATAAACGATGAAGAGAATTCTACCATCGTGTTCTCAACAAGAGCATAAAAATTAGTTTAATTAGAAGTATGATTCCATGGATGCAGAGTAGGAGTGGCAACCATTTGATGTTTGTAAAGTCAAAAAAGAAAACCCCGCCTGTGGCAAATCTGCTATCAACACCACACGCACACCAATCCAAAAAAAAAACATAAAACAAATAAACACAAAAACCAAAGAGAAATGAGGAAAATTATTCGTAAGCTAAAAACCAAAATTTTAAAACTATAAAACCCTATTTACAGAAATAATCTAAAATATGAAAATCCAGAAAGTTTAAAACACTTGCGCACTCACACGAAATCGTACAAAAAAAAAAAAAACTATTCATCAACTAAAAAAGTAGAAAATAGACCAAATTATAATAATAACGTCCAAATAGGTAAAATTTCTGCTTAAATACCAATGGGGGCGAAACGCTAAAACTAAGTAAAAAGAAATCGATGGAAAAAAAAAAAACATAACTCCAGAGCTACTATCTATATCGAACTAGATTAATGAATCTAAAAGTTTCTCAAATTTCTTCACCCAAAAAGTAAAAAGGTACTCGCTAAGTAGGCATTAACCGATACCGGATACATACATCAAAACGATGGCCGATACTACCATCCGATACTATCTACATCCGCTAATATATATATATATATATTATATATATAATAATATATTAATATAGATATATAATAATATATATATATAATTATATAATAGTATATAATATAATATAAGGCAAATTACTTAACAGCCACACAGAACGGATTCGATAAAAAAAAAATTTTTTTTTGCATACAATAACATAATAAGGTTTTCACATTAAAAGATAGTAACTCTAGGTTAGATTATGGTAAGTTAGTTCATCATTATGTTCAATTGGTCGCATTCTATACAAAGAGAATGGTAAATTTGAAGCCCATTTTTATTATATAAACCTAACAGAAATTAGCCAAAATAACCAAAAAAATAGTGACTAAAAATTTCTTTCTGTAGCAGGCAAACTAGAAAAATTAGCTAAAATTGAGCAAGATACGTATATTAACCGCACATAGTTCCCACATTCAATAACATGCAATAAAATAGTTGTAAATAGAAAAAAAAAGGTAAAACTGAAAACTTTTCCTCAACATGCATAGAAAATATTCTTTTCTATACTTTCATTATTATATATATAAAAATAATAAAACTTATAATATTAATTATTAATTTAAAGAACTTATAACTATATATATATATAATAATGAATATATAATAATATATATATATATAATATAATATAATATATAAATATATACTATATATATAATATATAATATAAATAATAATAATATATATGAACATCATAAAAAAATAAAAAATATGAAGGTAAGAAAATAAGGATGTTAACATGTATAAAATTTTAATTCATCATAAAAATAGTTTGACATAATCCGAAAAGTTATTTAACTAATTAAATATTATATTTCTATTTGCAATAATTGAACTATTAAAAAATATAAGGAAAAGAGGGAAACAGAGTCAGATAGAAACTATCCTTTGTAATAAATATAATAATGTAAGAAAAAGAAAAAAAGTTAAATTATATATGACCATATATTAAATCGTTTATGTAAATTTAATAATATATATAATAGTAATATATATATATAATCCATATATAATAATAATATATATATTATATATTATAATATATATATATAATATATATATAATACATAATCTAGGTATGAAATTAAACTAAATAATAATTTCACTTTGAATAAAGTGTGATTTTAAAACAGTACTATATTTAAACATGTAAATTATTTACAAATTTTAGCAATTTTCAGTTTAAAATTAATTTTATTTAACGTTAAACGGCAAAGTAAATTTTTTTCAAGATATGGGTAATGAACGACATTGTATTCTTATTTATTATATTATGACATTTATATATTAAAGCAATTTAATATAAACACTTACTAACAAATTAAAACTTTAAAATAAAAAAATTAAAGTTAACTATAAAATATGATTAAAAGTGGCAAAAATTCGTCCCATAATGGGGGAATTGGCACCACTTTTTATCTATTTATGTATCATTATTGACATTTTAATTACTTAATACTAATTTTATTTAAAAAAAAATTACTATATTAAGTAAAAATAAAATAAATTAAATAATACATAAAAGGAATTCAAACAGATGGCCCAATTTACACCCCTTCAAGGAAAGTCTAAATAGCTTTATTTAAACTTTAAGAAAACATATTAGTAGAATACATTATTATTTGTTGGTCTTATGACACTACTACAGGGCCTTGATTCAGAAAAAAAAAATTTCAAAAAAGGTATTCGGGAAAAGTGGAGACCATCCCCAGGGATTAGTCCCCCCCGAGTCCACCTAAGGCGAAACCCCGACCGCCTAATCGGCGGACTACCGTGGATTCGTAGGATATACCCCAAAAAACACATAAATCCCTAAAAAATGATAACTTTTGGACATTTATTCGCAAACAATCATATCGTACTCTATAAATCTCAAAAAATAATTTAGGGACATTTGATTTACTATTATATAATAATAATAGATAATATAAAATATATATATATATTTATATAATATATTAATATATATAATATATATAATAATATATATATATAAATATATAATAGCGCGGGCGGATGACGTGACCCACTTTAGGTATAAACTTGTCTCCCTAACTTCTCCCCCTAATCACTTTTTGGAAATTTTTTTTTTTGTAAACACTGCCCTAAGTCGGGCATAAAGCACACAAAAAAAATAAATAATGTATTCAATAATTCCCAGTTTTATTAAAGTTGAATAACGCTGAGTCAGCCTAACCGTGGAGGGGTGAAGCGGACCACCATGAGGGACTCGACCATCGTTTAGAATGTCTTTACGTAAATTTCAATTTATATAATTTTACTAAATAATAATAATTTATCATATTAAAATTCTAATAATAATAAATTCAATAATGATTTAAATAAAAACGGAAATATAAGATAGGTGTCCATTCACTCCCTCTCCGCCCAAAAATTTGACACTTTTTTAACTCGTTTTTTATTAAATTTTCATTTTTTTTAAAAAATTTCACTAATATAAGTAACTTATTACATTTAATTAATTAACGTAATAAAAATTCAAATAATTAATACCATAAAATACGGAAAAAAAACAGTTTCTAATTAAACATTTGCATAATTTTACGGCGGGGGTGAACGACCAAGTAGGCCCCGTTTTTTGCCACTAATACTGCTTGGATCAAATTTACTTTGCCAGTTTAAAGCTTAACATACTCGAGTGTATCCACTGGAAAAATAATTTAAAAAGATAAAAATTTTTCATATTATAACGAAGTTAAAAAAAAATCACATTTTCAAAAGTGAAGTTCTATTAGGAAATTTTTACCCTAATTTCAACATTTTAAAAATAAAAAACTTTCTAGAATAAAAAATATCTAAATAAAAACTTGTAGTAATACCGCGTAGAAAAATGAATTGAAAATTTTTTTTTTTTTATTATTTTTATTTATTAGATGCCTATCAGCTAAGACGGCCTGCTTCAACCCCGCCCGACGCGTATATATATATATATATATATCATATTATAAATATAATATATAATAGTAAATTATATATATAATATATATAAATAATATATATATAATATAATATATATTATATCAAGATATATATATATAATTAGAGGTGACCAGAATTCCGGCCGGAATTTACATTTTCCGGTTTCGGTTCCGCCTGAATTTTTAAAAAATTCGCCGAACCGAATTATTAATTATTTCTGAGAAAACATTTATCTGAAAATTATTCTACAAATCCAAAGCCCATTTTTTACAAAATAAATAATCCTTGAGTAGCATTTAACACAAAGTATACTTACCTACAGATTAGTAAATAAAGTTACTAATACCTCAACATATAGAATATTAAGATATTATTTCAAACTCGCTGTAGGAGTGAGCAGTAAAGAATAAATGACTCGTGAGTATAGCTGTCCATATATCGTTTAAATATATAGTGATGGCCTTAAATAATTCTAACACTGTGATCTTAATTACGATGAAGTAGAGTAAACATCTCTGCAAAAACTTCTACTAGAATAAGAATTGGGTTGGGGGAAAAGATGGCAATAAGTTTTATGAATAACGCTCTTCAGTATGTGAAATGCTGGTACTCATGCAATAAAATTTCATTATTCTAAGAAATTGACATGATTTGGGTCATGATATCCAAATCTTTTTCTGGAGAAACTTCCTCAAGACTCACTTGTTTCACGGCTAAGATCTTTTGCTATTTTGGGTGTCCTCTGTTCTAGAAATTACAGGATTCTCCTTTTTACCTATCCAAATTTTTACTTCCAGAATCCCTTCCAGTGATGATTTTTCTGTATGGTTTATGAAGTGGTTTGTATTAAAGTTTTTGGTACACCTCTTATTTTTCTGTGCATATTTTACCACTCTATTATAGATTTTGCCAGCATCATTAATAATAAAAATTCTTTACGATTGTATGCATTTAAACATTTTGTAGAGAAGTAATGTTAACGCAAAACGTCGAAAAGAAAGGCCCAGCCTTCCCATCCCCATTATACCTTTAGTGAGAACTCGTCGCAGTCATGAAAATCCACCATAGAGCTTCACGGACCGCGACGGACCCTCACTATGATCTCGTCAAGGGGTTCATCCCACAACTATACCAACTCACAAAGCCCCGCCATTCTCCTATCATCACTTTATTCTCGCCTCTGCCAAACTCACTTCTCTCCTCAGCATTCCTTACTGATGCAATCACTTTTTCTTCGGTCTCCGCCGGTCGATTCCCAACACACCACACCCCTATACATTAACCAACCGACTATCATCCATCCTCAACATGACCAAAACCATCTCAACGTGCCTTTCATTTATTCTCTCATTACACCATTTCTTCACAACCCATACAAAC
Source organism: Trachelipus rathkii (assembly GCA_015478945.1). Classification (NCBI taxonomy): domain Eukaryota; kingdom Metazoa; phylum Arthropoda; class Malacostraca; order Isopoda; family Trachelipodidae; genus Trachelipus; species Trachelipus rathkii. The sequence goes on along the minus strand of JABUQX010097271.1, from coordinate 24,345 downwards.
TCTCTGAATACATCATTCCTCATTAGAATCTTCTCACCCCTAAACACCCCTAAGATTCCATCTGAACACATATGTACTTAGATCATATACCTATTATCCCAACTATAGTCTCAATTACATACATTAACACAGTAACAGCATTACCGCATGTAAACCCTAGTACTCGAGACATTCCCTTATTCCACCAAGGATTAATTGCATCACACCTTCCTGCTATGCAACAACTTACCTACTACACTCTGCATCATCCTTCCCTTTTCATCCAACTATATCCTAAAATATAACTCAGACACTTGTCCTCTGGCTCACCATCTAACAACTTCACACCGAGCACTGTCCTCACCCTCAACCATAACCTTACTCTTATCTTTGTTTACTTTCCATACCCCTCCTTTTAGCACACCCTGCCAAACCTCTACCAATCCTCAAACCCTCCTCAGATTCGCCACACAAAACCAAATCATCCGCAATAATAGGTAGGGCACCTCCACTCTCTTCCATTCTCATCATTCTAGCACCATCCACTGCAACCCCTCTCTTCTATTCTTTAATAACCCCATCCATATACAAATTGAAAACAAGAAAACATAACGCAATCTCTGCCTCAGTTCGCTATAATATTAAACCAATCACTTCGACTCTATTTTTTTCGTACACACGCTTCACTATCGTCATACAGACTTTTGATTCCATTCAGGATCTTACACCAAACACCTGTTAACTAGCACCTGCCATAGACTCCATATAATCCTATCAACGCCTGTGCAAAGCCCATAAAAACCTTAATAAAATTTATTCTCTTCTCCTCATTTTCTCAATCATTTTTTCAATGTAAAGATTTGACCACACATTCCTCTACACTCCTAAACGCACCTTTTCTTCACCAAATCAGTCCTTCAGTCATCGACGGACCCACTCTTTTGACCAAAATACCAGCATACATCTTCCCTACCACACTCAATAAAATAAAATATATATATATATATATATATATATAATATGATATATATAAATATATATAATATAATAATATATTAATATATAAATATATAATATATAATATAATAAAAGGTGAGAGAAAAACCTAAAATGCAAAGTCAATTTCTGAAAAATTTTAATTTAAATATTTTCTAAGTTCAAAAAAGTTAAGTTAAATTAATTTTTTTTGAAATAATTCTTTAGTGGCAAGCTTCTGGATTATCCGTCAAGCTTGCCACTAAAGAAATTTTCTTAAAAAAACTAACTTAATGTACTATCTAACTTAAAAATTTTAACTTAGAAATTTTCTCAAAAAATATTAACTGATTCAAATATAGAACAATATATAAAAGATTTTACATTGAAAGTTAATAGAATTTTTTTTTACATTTCTTTGTATTTTAAAGAAAGAATTTCATTTAAAAATTATTGGCCCGAATTTTTTTTGTGATTCCGGCCTAATTCCGGTTCCGGCCGGAACTGAAAATTTCAGTCCCGGACATCCCCCTAAATATATATATATTTATAATATATATATAGTATATATAATATCAATATATAACTATATATATAAGAAAAAGATATAATATATAATATATATAGGGAAAGTTCATATACAGGACTCCACATATTTTTCTGAAAAAATTTTTTTGTCAAAAAAAATTTCTAAGTCAGAAAAAATGTTGTTAAGTTTTTTTAAGAAAATCTTATGGGAGTTTTTTTTCTTAAAAAACTAACTTAACTTAACTTCTGAATTTAAAAATATCTTTGAACGTACTAACTTTTTTCAAGAAAATATTGGGCTTAATCAAATAAGAAATAATACCTATATATATATATATATAATATATAGTATATATAAATATATATATATATAATATATAAATTATTATATAATATACTATGTATCCATATTACAAATATCGATTCCATTATCGATATAACAAAGTATCGATTTTCAATTTAATCAAACCCAATCAAATTCAATGAATATCCAATTTGATGCCGAAATGTAAAAATTACTATAAAGTATATAATTTTTACAATACTCTTCTTATTCACATTAAATACATACGTCGACAATCTGTATATAAGTTTATTGCTTACCAAAAATATTGAATAATAATAAAACTCTATTCATCTTATCAGAAAATAGAATAATTAAAAAAGTAAATTGAAAAATTAGAAAATTTGAAATATAAACACATAAACTCTTTGTAATAACTTTCTATAATAAAATAATTATTAAAATCAGTAAAAATTACTCCAATGTAAAAAAATCTCTGATAAAATTACCCAAATTTTATTTAAACATGATTTAAAGAATACAAGTAAATACTTGCTCTTACAATATATCAATAATATAAGATTAAATCCATTATCATGTAAAATGTATTTTTGTAAGGATATATAATAATATATACATAAATGACGACAAACATTTTTAAAAAAGTTCAGCAAAACTCATCATTTTTAAATGATTTGCCCAAAAACCATTGCCTGCAAAAAAAGAAGGAAGTGCAAAACATATCTGAAATTTATGATAGGCGGTTTACATCTTTATTTTACATTAATTCTAATAATATTCCTTTATTTCGCTGATAAAAAAAAAAGAATAAAATCTGAAGCAAGGCCCTTAAGTCACAATAACCAATTACTATTTCTAGAAACTCAGTATATCCTTAAGAGTTATCCGAGTTACATGACCCCCAATGAGCAAAGATGACCTGATTCAATGTAACGATGAATGTGTAATCTCGAATAAATACATTGAACTATTTAAATGTGGAATTATTATAGGATTTGATTTTCGATCTTTAAGGCAATACCTATTTTTCTTATTGTTTTTTCACTTCATCTTCGTTGCTCCTATTAAAAGGATGAATGAAAATAACTTTTCGGCTTGGGAGCTCATCTCGTTTACACGAAAGATCCCTTCGTTTTACACGAATCATAATCCTTTCGTGGTTTTCAAGTGAGATTATCCAAATGTATCTATCTGCAGTAAGTTGGAAAATCGCAGATTAGTCATAGCAAAACAGTTAAAAGGTTGCCTAGGTCTTTGGTAAAAGTACAAAAAAATAAAATCAATGACATGGGCTAAACTAAATAAAACATCGAAACGTACAAAGAATTTTTTCAAATAATAATATATATAATTTATATATACAATACATAGTATAACTATAACTATAATTAAAATTATAGTACTTCACTCCAATGTTATAATTTTCAAACCATCTTGTGCGTGTGCTTTATACTTTTCGTGGGAAATTTGCAGCCAAAACTTATAACAAATTTTATATGACTTCGTACGTATCAAAAGTTTATTTTCCATGTAATCTTTTAAAAATTTGATCTAGTTGTAGAGTAATAAAAAAAATTTGGTAGGATCAAAAAAGAAAAGTTATCCAAAGAATAAAAATACTGTACTTATTTCAAAACATTATTTGTTAATTAAAAAAGAAATAGAATTTAAGAGCGCAACTTACCAGCTTTATAGCAGTACAAAATAGATATGTATTTGTATTATCCAAAAACAGCCTTGCAAATTTTAATTTTAAGAGCATATCAGCAATGCAGACAATCCCTATCTGTCGACCTATATATTTAATATATTTAACTGTGATATTATATATATATATAATATATATAATATTCTATATAATATATATTATATACTATATATATATATATTATATATACTTATATAATAAATATATAAGATTATATATAATATATATATATATATAATATAATAGTATATATATATATATATAATAATATATATATATATATATATATATATATATATATGACAAAGTAACTTAACGCCCCACACGGAACGAGCTCGGATCAAAAAAATAATTTCCACAGGTAAGCATCTATGAACAATAAATAATTTCTAGGGTCGAAATCGAATTTTTTTTTTTTTGTTTTTTTTTTTTTTTTTTTTTTTTTTTTTTTTGACTGTCTAGGGAAAAATTATTAAATATTAATGTAAATAATATTAATCAATGAGGGCTCGAGCCGACGGGGAACACCAGGGGGACGTTTTCCCCGTGAGAGGCGAGGAACCCCCGCACACCCAAATACCAAAGAGCGGGTTCCCGGAGACCCTCCCGGAGGGGAAATAGTCCTACCCCTAGTTCCCCCGGAAGGCCGAGAGACCCCCGATCCTACCATCGGTGCGGTATACCCTTGGTATTCTTTAATTACATTTCCTTACTTGTAAAATTTTACCAGGATCCAAAAAAGTATTCCTTTTCGCTTTATGTAGCTATTGTAGTTTTTTGAGATATATTGTTTTTTTTTTTTTTTTGTTTTCATTTCGACCCTAAAAACGTTCTATTGATGTACATAGAGGCTACCGTGAAAAAATTTTTTTTGATCCGATGTCCTGTTTGGGTAAGTTAACTTTTACCTATTATATATACAATATAATATATAAAATATGTAATATAATATATTATAATATTACACATATAATAAATAAAGATATATATATATATATATATATATATATATAATATCATATATATATATAAATATATATAGGCCCTTTGTTATTCATCACGAGCATTTATTATTATAAGCGAATTATGGATTCGGACAAGTTATTTTTATACTTTTTAGGTGACCCTTCATAAACAATATATAATATACATAGTTAAAATTTACCGAGGAAACTGAAAAAAAAAAAAAAAAAAAAAAAAAAAAAAAAAAAAAAAAAAAAAAAAAAAAAAAAAAACGTGATCTCCATGATATGCAATAGATAGAAATTCAGAAGGAAAAACATTTTTGTAATCCTTGTAAAAATTTTGTTAGAAAATGTAAAAAAAAAAAAATAAACATAAAAATTGCTTTTTTTTTAGGGGGGAGCTCGAGCCGGGACATAGTATATAATATATTATTTCAAAATATACAAATAAAGCGGTATCCGATCGAACCACGGGCGAACACAGGGGACGTTTTCATACCCCGCAGGGGAGGGGAACCCCCCCAACACCCAAATACCAAGAGCGGGGGGAGACCCTCCCCGAGGGGGGAAATAGTCCAACCCCGTAGTTCACCGGAGGCCAGAAGCCCCGACTCCTCATCTGTGCGTTATACCCTGTTATTCTTTAGTAAAAAAACAAAACAAATTTACTAGAAAGGTCTATTTATTTTAAACGATTAACGTATAAAAATTCTCTAAAAGGCTTTCTACTCATATTACTATAATATTAACAATAATTTATTTTTTTTTTATTTTTTTTTTTCACATTTTCTTAACTAAATTGATTCAAAAGATTCTTAAATTATTGTAGTATTTTTTTTATTTTTTTTATTTTTTTTTTTATTTTTTTTTTTACCAACTAAAATGGACCAGCATTCCAGCAATGATTCCTTTCCCGGCCGGTACCTGTGTAGTTTTTGAGATATGGAATTGTGGCTCTTCTAGTTGACCATTATTTATTATTATAATTTTTTCTCAAATAAAATGTTCAAAAAAATTTTTCTTAAATTTGAACTTTTTGAACTCACATAAATAAAAATAATTTTATTCGTATAAATATTCTTATTTTTTTAAACTTAAGTAAGCTAAATTTTTGTCGAAACATTCATTTGTCAGAAAATTAATAAATGTTGTGATGAAGTAAAAAAAGTCCTATATATATATATAATATTAATATATAATACATATTATATATATAATATATAATATATATTATATATATATTATAATAATAATATAATATATAAATATATATATATAATAATTATAATATATATATAATATATATATATATAACTAGATGGCACGGAAAAAATCAATGATTTTTTCAACTGTTTTTCACTTGATTTTTGCTATTCTTATAATATTTAAATATTGGATATTTAAGTGATTAACTTCAATAGAAATAAAAAAATGAAATAATAATTATCTCATAGCAAGAATCACGTTTCGAAAATTCTACACATAAAAAATGTCAACAAAAGATCAGTTTCCAAACATGTTTCTTTTGATGAATAATAATATCATAATTAAAAAACATCTTAGTTTGATTTTCAAGTTATCACTTTCCTATTTAAATTGAACTAAGAAAATAGGGCCTAGGGTTAAAATAATACCTAAGCTTAAAAAAATTGTACAAATTATTTTTCGTGGCGTCACGAATCTCAAAAAATCCAAAAAATAAATAAAAATAAAAAAAACAAAATTGCTTCTTTTCCAAACAATCCTCTTCCCTTTATTCACTTTAACTTCTCTAAAGTCAAATCTCTATTTATAACATTTATACTGTGGTAATACGTTATACAAATGCAATACACCAACTATACTGGGAAATTGCAATAATTTTTTATAATAACCTAAAAATTAGTTAAAAATTGCAATCTATATGGGTCTTACCTTTAGGTTTGTTTGCTTAAATAAGTAACTCTGCCTGTAGTTTGTAGCTCCTTACTTAAACTAGGTAGATAAATAGATTAGTTGAAGTAAAAGGATAGAGAAAGATTGATAAAGTAATGAAAATGAAAAGGGGAGTTTACCTTACCCTGAATAATTATTTAAACTTTAGTTTTTGAATTTGCACACGTGAACAGGTTGAACTCAATTTCGAAAGTGAAAGCATGCAAAACTTCATTGGTGAATTTTGGACAATTAAGGCCAAAATAGTAAAGGAAAGAAAATTCACTAAAATATTTGTGTTACAACTTAAAACTATACATCAAATGAATGAACAAAATAGAAATAAATGTGGAAGCATATAAGATTTTTATATTTTAAAACAAATTTCATGCATTATCTGAAGGATGGGAAAGTTTCAAACTTCGATTAACCCGTGCGACATTGTCTGTCTTTTATTGCTGGAGATTGCAAAATATTTCGGGGTTGGTTCGAGAGGGTAAACTATAATCTATTAATAGGCTGTGGGTAAACTCAATAAAGTGTAAAGATATTTTATTTACTTTTAAATTCACAAGGTTTGAATAACGATCTATACCAAATAGTGTACGCATTCTAGTTTTCAGACTGGCATTTTTAGACCTATTAGACACGAATAGATTTATTTGTCTAGTGATCTTTCCAATTATGTTCCTATGTTGGGAAGATTGAAAAGCTAATCCCTAAGAGCATTGAATACTAACTTAACATATACTGTAAACATATATTTAGTAAACCAAGTAACGTGCTTCTTAAACAAGTATTTAAACCTCTTGATTTTTTGGCAATTTTTCACTAGGAAATAGAGTTCACAAATACATTTTTTCTTCAACTCTTCCATATAAATTTATATTGCTATTAATTCATTTATTAATAAAAAGATTTCGATAATGGTTTTTTTCATTTCTTTTATACTTATTTACCAAATTTATATATATAAAAGCTTAAAAAAACATTCTTAGCGTTCTTATTACTATTCTTGCCTAAATTATATTTCTGCCCCTCTCTTTGACGTGTTCTTATTGACTGGTTAAGTTCATTTCTTATTTTCCTATAATTTTCTAAATTCATCTTCCCTATTACTACCCATGAATATTTTTAAATTACATCTGCGCTTTGTCATAATATTTTCTCTTATATCTCTCTATTCCACCAAACAGGTTTCTCTTCTTATATATATATATACTGTTCCCATCAACACTAATAGGGTATTATTCATTAAAATACTATATACGACTTAGTATAAATATTCAATTAAAAATTATTGTTTAAATAAGTATACCCATCAATAGCATAAATACTAGGAGGCATACACCTAAAACTTTTACCCAGTCAGTATATATATATATGATAATATATATATATTATATACTAAGCATTATCTCTAAATATTTTATATATATAAAGTTGTGAATGTATTCAACAATCGTATCCAGAAACTCTGTACATAAGCCGACGCCAGATCATCCAGTTCTCAAATCGTAAAGTGATCTGTGTTACCCTACGACCCTTACTAGTAAAAAGAACTAATTGACAATATTTTTAGTATATTCATGGGCGCGTCATTTAAAATTTAGTAAAGATACATTTTTAGTTATACAATTATAAATGTTTAGTATTATATATTATCATTTATTAGGGCGCTCTGCAGCCTAACGGGGAGTACCAAAGGCGTAGAACTATACTGCTCCCCCCCCCGTTCGTCTACGCGGAGGCCCGAGAAGACCTCCACACCGTGCATTCTATACCTCTATCTAGTGTCCAGACGCGTTTTACCCTGTGTTCGTATTCTTTTAATTTTCATAATAAAAAAATTTATATTTTTTGAAACGTATAATAGTAAGATTACTTTGTAGAGATTATATAACATAATATTTTCGGTTAAGATTATCCTAGTTCTTGTAGGTGAGATATCTCGTTACTGGTGCCGGCGCAAACTTCCATCTGGGCCTCAAATAAGTGTATGTCTACATTGATTTATCTAAGATCTGCGATTTATATACGCAACTTTATATATATGACCAATGTATAAGAACTTTAACTATTATATAACATATACTATATATATAGGATTATCATATTAAATTATATAGTAACAAGTAATATCTATATTAGTATATATATATAATATATATATATCCCATGATATATATATATTAGTGATAGATGAATGTCCAAGGAAAATTAAAATCATACCCATTTAATGACTATACGTACTATTATATTCATTTTTAACTGTGTAGCTAAGGTCATGTATCTACTAAGAATATCTGCAGAGAGTGTGCAAGAAAGAGAATATGACCGACCCAAAGTCCGTATGTATTTACTCCTGCACCTCTTCAGTAGAAAGCATCAATTGTACAGTTAATCTTAGGTGACAAAAATAATACGAGCATGTGATTATACTATTCTGAACAGTTAAATGAGTAATTCGTGTCTCTTAGAGATCATCATGTACAGGCTACTTGTTATAATAGGATTTGCTGATTAATTTTCTTTGTCTTTTGTTTAGGTTTATTAGGAATAATTTAAGTGATTATCAAGTGAGTGATTACATAACCCACTCTTGTTGAACATACATTATCTAGCTTTTCTCAAATATTAAATAAATTAACTCATTAGTCCTCTAATTATACTAATTTATCGAATAATGATATCAATTTAAGTAACAGTAAATTAATTTGAAAAATATAATGAAGTTTATATAATACATTCCTCTCATTATTCACTCAATCCTCCAGTGCGTTCCGCTGCGCTCTACGAGCTCAACCAGACCGCATTTTTATCTATATATATCTTCATTATATACATTATTATGAGTTATTAATTTATATATTATTCTCTAAAAAGTATATATAGAATGAGGAATATTCACCGTACATATTTTTCATAAATTTTCTATATTAGTTGGAAGAAAAGCTAAAGTTTCGTATTACGTAGACAGATTATCTAATTCTGTTTACATCTACAATGAACCTCTCTTAATTTGACTCTCAATTTATGCAAATATGTCTATAAATTCAAACAAAAGACAAAGATAATATTTATCGAGCAAATCTTTTACATCCTGTACATATAATCTCTTAAAATACGAATATACTTACGCTCTATCTTTATTCTTGTTACTTTACATCATTATAAGATACCTATGAGCATTTGTGCTAATTAAAACAGTGATTATTTTTTGTTTGCACCTAGAATTAACTGTAAAATTTTTCTTAAGGAGAAAGTAAATCTACTTCCGCACCAAATGCTGTTATCTCTTTTTATTGCCGTCCTCTTCTACCTTCCTCTCATTATTATATAACCTACGTATTACAAAAATACAATTATAATTTATTTACTATTATACGTTCGTATACCCTACTATTATACAGTTATACCATTGCTATTTGATGTATCCAGATTTATAGTATACCTAACCACCCCTAAACGTATATTTACTACTATATGATTTTTTGTATACCTATACTAACAAGCTCTACAATAATATACTTTACTAGGCCTACTGAAAAGCTTCAACACCTTTATGATTCAAGTGAACTCAAATCCATATTTTAAAGATCTATTTATCCAGAATTCTCTACCATAGCAAATCAAATAAATACCTAGATATTTATACTTGTAAAAAAGCATAATTTCCCTATAACCCTTTCATTTACACCTAAAGCCCTACTCCCCCATTCCTGGACCTGCACTAACCTAGGGTAAATATAAACCCAGAAATCATTGAAACCTTCTATCACTAGCTTATATCATTTTACTAGTATAAACTCAATTACTCCTATATTAAATTACTTCATATTAGTGTTAAAAACTCATTTGTAATATAATCGCAACTATAGAACTCTTACATATGTGACAAACCTTTTAATATATCTATTTGAACAAAACTATTGAGACGCACCCGAATCGACTACTTCGAAAACTAGCTGAGATACTTACACAAAGCAAATATTGTATTTTTAGAATAATATCAAAGAATACTATCAATACTTACGTTTCAATAAATAATAATTTTCTTTTAATAAATTTAAAAGCACATATCCAAGTCCAGGACGGTAAACCGCACCCAAGAGTGTGAGCAAATCAAGGGGCAGCTGATGCGGGCTACACCTTCGTCGGAGACCTCACCGGTATTACGAACCTGGGCGTGCGGAATCCTCTGCCTGTCTCACCTCGTTTTCCCCCGGCCGTGTTTCTCTGAATCCTCTCTAGTTTGAAAATCCCCTATCTAGGTATCGTATCATAAAGATGATAATTTTTTCTTTTTTTAAAAAATTTCCCAATTTAGCCTTTTATCATTACACTGTTTCATACGCTCGTGATTTCATAAACTGTGATTTATATCTCTTCAATTCCTATTTAGGTCCACAGTGAGTGCGCGCTAGTGCTCTTTCGCTCAGATACTCTCGCCCGCGTCCGAAGAACAGTCGAACCTGGGTCTACTATGGCTAAACAGGTATCATGAGGGGATATTTGTCAATAGCATCTTGATCATATTCACTCAGAATATGATAAATCTCTACATCTATCTTTAAATCATTATATATATTTATTCTAGTTTTCTCATATACAACTCATATATATTACATCGCATACAGACCCTATTTATATATATTAATATACCCTACATTATCTACTTTTCCCTCTTACATTCTTATTACCTGATATACTAGTATAGTGTAAATCTCACTATTCGCTGTTATATATAACATCCCCAGTAATATCCCGCCTCCTCGCATTGCCTACATACATCCCTACTAAACTTTTCTAAACTTTTACCCTCCTTTCATCAACTCAAATATAAATACTTATATATCATTTATTGGAAATAATTACCATATTTCACTTTATTACCTACTCTAGTTCATATTGACTAATATTCTATTCCTATATAGTATATAATATATATATATACTAAGATAGACCTTACAACACATTCTCTGCCCTGCATTCAAATCACAAGCAAGGCATCTATTCACATATTCACCTCTTACGTCCCACAGATATCACACAGAGCATACATACTTTAACATTATTATTAGCTTACTAACCTCTACCTTTTACCCACTACAGTTTAAATATCACTAAAGCCTAAAGAGAAATAAACTACTCTCTTTATAAAATAGGCTTAAAAATTTAAACAATTATTTATTTGTCTAGGTCAGGGATATATAAAAGTTATAAGTGGCTTAACTGTAGTCTGTGACTGGAAAACCAAATTATGAGTTAAATTATCACTAAATTAAGTAACAAATTAATAAAGACTGTATTTAAATACAGAAAGTCTTATTTAAGAATCAAATAAACCCAGACAAGAAAACAGGAAAACTCTTACCAGATGTAGCCCTAGGTTAGGCTATCAATTTAAGATTATCACAAAATTAACTATAACATTGTTAATGACTGCTAGTTTATTTAATACAAGCAGTAGTGTAATTAGAAACACAACACTAATTTGTTACTAAATTCACTTCAAATACAACAAATTATATTATAAATTGGAGAGCAAACCCATTTCTGAAGGCTAGAGCATTTGTTGTAAAAACATTTGATACGAAATGCTGTTATTTTATTGCCTGATCATCAGTATTTTAAACCTTGGTAACAAATTAGTATATCTCCCCCCTATTACAGCTTTTACCATTGCAATTATTATCCAGATTTAGCCCACCACCCCCAACTTTACCTAGTTTTTTGCCAGTTAAACAAGTCTCCAAACTGGTACTGAAAAGCAAAACACCTTTAACTCAAATCGAACTCCATCTGCTGCAAAGAAGATCTTTATCCAGAAATTCTCTCCACAAAATCCAAAAACCTAATATGTTTTGAAAACCATAATTTCCTAACCCTTTCATCTCTACACCTAAAGCCCTACTCCCCCATTCCTGACTTGCACCTACCAGAATCAAAATCCCAGAAATTCATGCACTTCTTCCTCTAGCTTTCATCTTCTGAATCAACCTCCTATAATCTGCTATTAATCTTCTGACGTATGTTCTATATCATTTGACCCACATGCACAATCACAGCTGAATCAACATTTGTAGAATCAATCTCTCGTATCTATCTTATCCACGGATATCACTCACTTTCTGCGACCTGGGATTAAGCATTAACTCTTCAATTCGTTTCTTTTTATTCTAGTTTGAAAAGTCCCTATCTAGTATCCGCATCATAGAGTCTACAATTAGCAATAATCAGTCTTCCCTTCAGAAAACTCAACATTACATTGGCCCTCATGATCCTCCCCCCCCCCCCCCCCTATCTGGAAGAACAGTCGAAGCCTTTACTGCAGGTCAAAGGCGACTGACTTTCGAAGATCCTCAATCTTTTAAATCATTATTTCTTAGTTGCTACAACTTATATTATCTGACCCTATATACTACTACTTTATCCTTTTCCCTCGTCATCTCCTGCCTAGGTGAATCACTATCTGCCTCTACCCCTATATCCCGCTCCCCCCTTTCCACATCCCTACTAACTTTTTTCCTAACACTTTCTCCTATTCTCTAACTCAATATATTCATTCCATATTCATAAATCCATTCACTATTATATTTCACTCAGTCTTATGCAACTCTCACTTTCATATATACTTAACAACACATTCTCTGCATTATCATAAATACACAGTGACAGGGCATTCTATATGATTAAACTCACTAATATCTTGCACCTCTTTACTATAATATAGATCACATACTAATTTAAATATCACACTCAAGTAAGTATACATATATATATATATATATATATGCATACTTTAAATAATTATTATTTAGTATATATATACTTACTAACCTTATATATATTGATACTATGATATTTTTTACCATAACTACAGATTTTATAATATTAATCACTTTACAAGTATACCTAAATAAGAATAATAATAACTATAATAATATTATCTCTTATTATAAAATGTTAAACGTTTAAAAAAATATTATTATAAAAACAATTTTAATATTTAACTTAGTACCTAAGGCCAGGGATATAATATAAAAGTTTTAAAAGTATTGAGTTATCATATTTAACTCTGGTAAGTATCTATTAGCTGACTGCGAAATAACCTATAATTTAATATTTATATAAATTTATATATCATATATATATATTAACTAGAAAAGTTTTCTAAAGTAACAATTATATAAACTGTATTTAAATACAGAAAGTATATTTAAATATTAAGAATCTACAAAATATTAAAACCCAGACTATAAATAAATATAGTTAAAATATACATTGCTTATACACATGTATATGCCTGAAAACACTTTCATATGATCCTCATCTCACATTTAAATGGTATACAAAATTAATATATTAATAACAATTATTTGTTTAATTAGTCGGTATATTATATATTACTAAAGTTTATATGCATAGTATTATTAGCTTAATATTAATATAGTAATATACATAAATCACTAAGTCCAAAACACTTTTAATTCATATACTTTCAATATAACACAAATTTAATATATATAGTAAATTATGCATAATTTAGCATAATCATATTTATTAAATTAGGCTAACACTTATGGGAATGTTATTGAGCTGTTATGGCATCATCACAAAGAAATATTTGATAAAACACAACACCTCTATATGAACTCCACTTCAGGCTCGACTGAGTCTGATAACTCCAAGGAAAGCGCAAAGTATATAATTCAGATAATTTTTTAGCCAATTTATAATTAGCGCAAATGGGAGTGAGTAGATTGTTGATACTTGAGGTATTCTTTACAGAAATGGGTTATGGCGATGCAGTAATGTAGTTCACATACATCTGAAATGAGAGGGATTGAACTCTAAGTGTATTTACTGTATGGAGTTTACTTAATTACCCCCTCCCCCACACTTTTTACTTTATTGGTTACATATGTAATATATATATATTATATATATATATATTTAGTATGCAACTAAATTAATGGATGCCAAGGTATTATTCATATTTATATTATCAGTGCTTGCTAATATCATAAATATTTATTCAAGTCCTACCTCCTCTAATATCACAGATTGTAGTAGAGGCTATTATAGAGGTATAGTAGTTTTTATTAGTATATTGTATATAGTTTTGTTTATTAGTTAATATATCTTTTCACCATAATAAATATATAAGTGAAAGAACTTTCGTACCATATATCTCTCTCTCTGTCTCTCTCACCTCTTACCGTTTGGTAAAGTTCGCTTAATGTTTTACTCATTCAACAAATTTGATGTTGTAGAGAATTGTATTGCAATTTGAGTATAATTATAATTGATATATAGATATCATCTTTATAGGTTTACTTTCATATTATAATATTAATTATATATATTAGTTACTATGTTTGTAAATTAATAATATACCATTTTATTTTTTTTTATTTATTGTCTTTTCTCTCCGTTTTAAACATCATATATGTGATATACTCTTATTTATCATGATTATTATTATATTTATTTTTATATAATTGTAGCTATCTAGGTTAAACAGAAACACCTACTACACACTCGTTCTTCTTATGACTACACAATTCTCGTAGCTCACTTATGTTCTCATCGGTGAATATCACAGAGATTATCACTAATCGACTACCTAATAAAGTACACCTCTCAGGTTAAAAGTCAGCCTCTTCACTCACTTGATCCTTTCTATAAGATATCTGATTGAGGTGTATAGAACATACTAACACAACTAATATCTATAGCAACTCTGATGACTGTACTCGTCTTACGCTCTATACACACACTAAATAAAAAAAACATAGCAAGCTACTGTAAGATCACTAAAGTTATATATGATCTGTCGTCTAATACTTGATATCTAATACTTAGAGACACATAATCTGCAAGATTGTAGATACACCATTGTCTACTTATAGACACACACTTATACTACACATCTATCTATTACTCACTATCATATAGTATGATAATATAACTATCTTTGAGTAGATGGGATAGTGTAATCAAATACATGGGTTGCGTATCCATGAATCTGCAAGACTTTGGGCGTAGCTGGAGCTGTAGAATAATGAACATCATGTTCACATACTCGTATGTCAATAGCGTATAGAACAGACCTATATATAGTTAAAACTATGTTAGATATTACAAACCTCTAACAGATGCTACACAATGGCTACATTCACGCTAAGTAGCGTCAAACTCTCTCTCAGCTAGTGTGTGTCACTCATGTATGCAACAACCCATTTGCCGCCGCCCTGCGCTCTTCTCACAGTTAAATACGATACAAGCGGACGTCGTACACCTGACGCGTCAGATGATCTCTATATCACACAATGACCTCGTGAACTGTCGTCTCTATATCACGAGTCTGAGCTCAACTCAGAGTTCTGACAGCCACCAAATCCCTTACGCATGTTGTAGTATATCTAAACTGAGCTAAGATAATACTATATATACTATAGCTATCTACACATATACTCCCAAGGATCTACTAATTACCTACTTTACCACATTCAACTATATATTCTCGACTGGCCGTATCACTCATCTAATTAACTTATTATTGCACTCCAATAAAACGTGTCCTAGTACCCCACCTCTGTACTAAGATATGCAAGTCTCTACTAAGCTTCTCACATCATGATCTCCTCAACTACCTCACCTACCCCTCATCTCTCTATATCCAGACAGCCTCTAGAATATACTTTGATTCCCCTCCCTCCTATCTCATCCTATACACCTTCCCATAACTACCTCACCCGAACCTCCATATACAGACCTCCATCACTCACTCCATCATAGCTCTTCAACATGCGGCGCCCTATATCACTTTCTTACACTTACCTGTGGCTTATATTATAACTACTAGTATGATACTCTTGCTCTGACAGTTAATCAGGATACCTAGCCGACCACTATCATCAGACTCGCAGGCCTGCGACGATCATACTGCATA
The DNA here is from genome assembly GCA_015478945.1 of Trachelipus rathkii. NCBI lineage: Eukaryota > Metazoa > Arthropoda > Malacostraca > Isopoda > Trachelipodidae > Trachelipus > Trachelipus rathkii. The sequence continues at coordinate 8,011 of JABUQX010097271.1, read as the reverse complement.
GTTATGCTCACCGAATACATAGCTCTACGATATATGACAGCTTCACTCACGATTCAATTGCCACTACTACACACCGCGGTTCGTCTACTCATATCGACGATTATATGACTCACTCTTAACGAGGCATAACGATTGGTAAGTCACTCGACCACCACTTTATTTACTACTCACTCTATGTAATCCTTGTTATTGAGTCACTACTAGTCATTATAATACTTTGCTCACCTATATTCGAGTGAATCCGCTAAGTAACCCTACATAGCATGATGTATCGGAATACCAAACCAATAACTCCGTCGAATCATGATGCTCAGCTTACCTAGTATTATACGCTACTACCAATATACAACTCGCACACGATAAAGCGCAACACGCTGAGCGATGCACCTAATATGCATGTTATAGTTACACTATAATAGGCACTAATATGATATGATACTCGTATGTCATGATAGTGCCGGCACTACTCATCACTACGACACAAACCCCGTCACCGGAAGGGTGACAAGTACTATGTAACGAGATACGATGACGTTAATGCGTACCGTTCGTGGAAAACGCTTACCGTTATGTTAACACAAATATAATTAGCGCTCTGACACGGTGACTCATCATTAATCACAGCGGTAGTGAGTGTATGAGTATATTGAGTGGGTAAAGTTGTCCGGTTACCATACGACGTCACGATAAAGTATAATCTACCATCACTGTTAATACAGCCGCGACGTCAGGAGCTTTGACGCTTGAGGTCGTACTACTACTCATAGTGATAGTATTCGCAACCGTGCGCGTGTTAACAATAGCCTGTCCGTAGTCTTCAGTGTCGCTTACACAAATGTATAGAATATATTAGTTGTGTTTACCTTTTGTATTTTTATATGTCAAAATTTTTAGCCACATAACTAAAATTTAGGAAATATAATAGTACTCACTCAACAAACTACACACACTAGTATTATATGCACGTCATACTCCGCGCTAGTTACTAAATTACCACACCGCTCTATCTTGTCATGACTCAATATTATATCTATCTCAGTACTTACGCAGCTCTCAACTCCTATTTCTAGATGTCAACACACAGCGTATCTTAAGAGACCGTAGAGAGTTCAATGCGTAGTGTGTAGAACGAATATATTAGGCAACAATATAATAAAGTAACTGATATGATATGTCGGTAGTACCATATATAGATACTGCGCTATACTCATATATTGCAACCCGTCAGATGACAGCGTGGTCTATAATATATACTACACTGCTCACTATAATCTAGCCTTGATAACTATACATACTGATGGCCGCTTCAACCTTGTCGAGATCGAGGAAACTAAACCAAAGTGACGCCCATACCTGAGTCATGACCACTCGTCATACATAATACTACTGAGCCTGAGTATGAGGATGTCCTCACTCTCGTGAACAACGGCATGATCTAAGTATGAGATATCCATCTATGTTCCACTCGCTACATACACTCTATGATTCGTAGTCCACTTCATACACTTCAGTAGTATGCACTATAGTCCACATTATAGTAATGTCTGCCTATATATATTATCAACACTTCTGCACGCATCAAATGCCAGAGAATAAGATATATTATCACTCTACAGCGCAACCGTATCAAATGTCATCCGTGATCCCCACACTACTCAATCCAAATACACACTTGATAAGTATAACGCGACTATTATGAGTCCGAAGACCTGCGTATGCTCACATCACAGCACGCTGCATCTCGCACTACTCTCCGCACCACGCACGTACTGATCACCGAATGTAACAAGATATTACAAAGCAACAATCACGCATATATTTGCACGCAAATACCTCCACGCTGCTAATTATCACGATGATTAATCATCTCGAAAACTGAGACTCAAGTTTTTAATATAAACAATACACACATGCACTCACTATTATTAGGCGCGTGAAGCTAACTGCACGCTTTCTCCTATGTGGGACTACGAGAGTGTGTATAAACAGATTCTCCACCACAGATTCAAGCTCAGCTCAATAAAAGTCCCACCTCAGCACGCATGCCTTCCCACTCATCGACGCGAAAAGCACTAATCTTTATATAGGTCACTCGCTCTATAATGGTGTAACACTGCACCACAAGCTCAGTATGCTCTAATACTCACATCATTCATACATTATTATATATATATAACCGTCATTCAACTATCATTCAGCTCATTCTCTATATATAGAGTGAGATGTAATACTCTCCTATATAGAGTATACCTAGCTATGTATAATATACTATGTCAAGTGGGATATATTACACTTTATATATATAGTATCTCACTAATTGACGCATCATATTAGTTGACATCGAATTACTTAAATCTTCATATAACGTAAGTACTCAACTAGTGCATTCTGAATCTCATATCACACACTCACTGAGCTTACGCTTTCTCTACTTTCATCCACAATACTCTATACTACAATTGAGGTATCCACTCGACCTTAGTAGACTTGAAATCGATACCGTGACTGCCGCCCTTCTACCATGCAACATTTGCACTCAGTTAGTCATCTCGTCTTGTACACACTCAAGAACCAACGGTAATAGCAACCCAAGTGAACGCTGAAGTACTCATCACCGCGTCTGTTTTATTATACGGTGTAACAGGCCTGTGTTCAATTCAGTGACCTCCACAGCTACAGCCATCACTTAATTAAGTACCAATGAGCTGACTCATCACCGCTACAGTCCTGGCACGCCGGCTCAGAAGCACACTACTCATACTCACCAGCAAGGTAGGCCTCAATCACTGACCTGCTGACTACACTACACCAACTATATCACACGGCGCTATCTCCGCTCTTCCGCCTGCTACTGCACTCGACTCGCAGCAGACGACGAGATTGTAAGTATATCGCTACGTGATATAGATGGCAGTCTCTCGCAAATATATGCAGCGCGCACTCTTCGCACATCGAAACTTCTAGCGAGTAGATCTAAGGTGCTAAGCAAATAATACACTGCCATTTACACTATTCTGCCGTACTTCACGCTTCACATCTGCTCCGTTTTTATAGCCCTTCAGAGATTCACGATTTTTCACTCGCATTCTACTAATAGTACGCAGCTCACTGCACATATGATGTGGTCTCGTAACACTCACACTATACTCTCTCTCGTGATGTCTAAGTGCTGATTGCCTGAATTACGTATATATGATATTAATGTGAATGATCAGCTTCTCTATGCGTGAGATCTCAAATAGTTACGCCTCGCGTAGAACGTCTCTATGAATAATATAATAAAGAATAATCACATGCAAATATTCACACACTCAAGATCACTTGCGCTTCACCTCATCTGTAGATGCGTTTATGAGATAGAGAGTGGCCACACTCAGTGCTAATAATATGTCATCACATAGATACTCAACTCACCATCACACGTAGACTCGATGATGCATAAGTAAATCTCTCTGAGTTATTTATGCCTCCACTCTCTCAGCTCTCGCTCGGCTCTTGGTGCTCTAGTCGAGACGACATGTAGGCAACTGTGAACACTTGTCACACATTCACCGCACACGTCACTTCATCAACTAACGCTCTCTTAGTCTCCCATATCTTCTAAACGATCATTAATTCTATTTTTTATCTATCTGTATTCTGATATATATGTGCCAACTGCTATTACTCCATGACACGAATAATCAGAGTGTATAAGTGAGGATGACAGTTTACTCCGACTAGTCATGAGTCGGTGTGTGTATATGTAATACCGTAATGTCGATAATACTCCGTACTGTCTATGTACTGCTCCTCTCTCTTCTCCGCGTGATACTGTTCACACACCATATATCTCTTTCAGATGCTCTCATCTCCTTCATCAAATCAGAAAGATCCAGAAAACAAATTATTATACATTCTCTGAGATATTCACATGTTACTGGGTATATACTCCACTACATCTGCGCTCTGTCACTATGATGATGAGATAGATCGTGCATATAACATCCAACGATTGATCCATCTCACCTTGAACTGTTCAGATAGTCTAAATGCGATAAAGTCCTCAGAGCAGAGTAAAGTCACGACTACTCTATGTGATAGCTATCCGATTCTTTCGAATCCACGCTGATAGACACGGAATCAATATGGATCATAAATACACAATAGCCTCGAGCCTAAGTGTGAAGACACACCAACCACCACTCCTGTCTGATACACACATCCGACATTAGCATGATATACTGCCAGTAATATAATATCTAACACTATTTCTCTCTCTACAGTCGATACAATTAGCACTTACTCTCATGGTCCTACTCTCGCACTACAAACCTCAACGAGTAGCCCATCGTCCTATGACATAATACCAAAATAATAGCTCATCGCTATTAATAGTCGTATATAATAACGAATCGACGATGACGCAACTTCGTGCCAACTTATCCAAGTGAGCGTGCTGCTCACTGTTATGGTTCATGTCCCCGCGTTGTGGACGGCTATAGTCAGATACCAATACATTACATATTATGCACTCTTGACAAAATTCTTAAATTTCCAGCCGATTTTGACCCTGGTTCTCGACTGATGAGGGAGTGGGCTGATAAATATAGCCACGCATACTGTCAAATATTATATTGCATATTTTTACTGAATGAAACATAATACAGAAAACTATTTAATAAATAATTTCTAAAGGAATTTAATATACTGTCAAAAAATAACAGAATACTATCTATAATGTGATCATGCTAAAAAACGTATATGTAGTCCTCAAACATTATATATAACTATATAATGGATGAATTAAACGTATGCGAATTATGTAAATCCATTCGTAGATTAACTGTGAAGCTCTTATACATAGTATATATATATTATAATATATGGCAGTAATAGTTGCACAATAATTAAATATGCAATTAAAGATAAAATGTAAATATTGCTAGCTATCTTTTTTTGGTTTTGATTAAAATATGAATACTATATACTTCGTAATAATTCCTCTAGCTAACTATTAATTGAAAAATATACAGAAATAAATACTTACGTTTCAACTAATATATATTTTTTTTATAAAATTAATAAGATTAATCATACGCCTAGGGTAAACCGCACCACAGTGCAAGATTGCTCAGGGAAGGCCGTATCTCGTCTACGCGCCTCCCGGTAGACGACGGGGGGGGACTCGTAGTGCTTCCTCTTTGTGAGGTCCCATCGGCTCGGCCATCAAAGAGATACCTCGACCTAAAAATGTATTAAATCTCTTTGATTTTAAAAAATTTCTTATATTACGATTTTATCTTTGATTGGTGTATTTTAACATATTTTATCTTTTTCTTGTACGGTATTCTATTGTCGGCATATCTGTTGAGCGAATTTTGTTTTGCTCATCAGTTAGTTACAAACTTTTCTCCATTATATGGCGATATATATTATTAATATCCGATATTTTTGATTAATTTATTGCTTATAAATAACAACTTTAAATTCGATTATCTTTTTTTTATTTTATTTTTATTATATTTATTTATTATATTTATTTATTAATATCTCTACTCTCCAAGGCCTCACGGAAAAATTAAAACTTTAATCCTCCACTAATCTCACTCAGCGTAACTACATAACCTTAGATATAAAGTCAGACTTGCTTATTTCTCCCCAAATATTTCGTTCTTCGTTCCTCCCTACCTAGATGTTATGTATAAAATTAAATAACCGTGAAAAAATTAGAGTTTACTGATTTTTCATGTCTATTTCGAGAATATAATACAAATAATCGTTATATATAAGAGTTAAAAATGGTCACTATATGCGCTACAATTGGCAACATGCCATACATAATATCATCAAATAGTTCATTATCTCTGATGATAGTATTAATTCACTATATATCCACTATTCAGTTATTAGTGTAGTATATAATATCAGTGATATAGATATAAGGATATGTTACCGCATATCATATATAATATTGTTAACCTAATTGCTAAGCTATTGCTGCTTTCTTATTAAGTTTCTTACTTTCAATAAAGTTTTTAAAAATGAAATTTTTATTATTTAGAGTGAAGACTTCATAAGTTTAAACGGTATATAATATCGTCGCTCACCCATGACACCCAACTAACTTTGACCAATAATGCACTCTCACGCACACTCCTAACACGAAAGAATACACATAATAATATCCTGCTCTAATTAGCTCTAATACTATGTTCACATATATAATAGATATATGTAGTCTGGGTTATTTTAAATAAAAATAATATCTCACTCTCACTCACGTAGTTATCATAATCTCTTAGGCATAGAATAATTAGTGTGAATGATCCCAATTAGGTGACATTAACAACAAACCTGACAAGCCTATATACTCTTAAATAATAATAATACAAACATTATCAATACTGGCTCTTTTAAATCTTTTTGAAACGTAAACTTACATTAGAGTTACTCTCCTCACTCACGACATCATATATATCGCACTCCGCTCTAACTACTGATATATACACACACCCTACAGTCCCACTTGCGAACCTCTAACTCTGAGTGATTTCATATGCCTGTATGTCGCTCGTACACGAATACAGACTAGCGCAGACACACCAGTTCACGATACAATACATACTCTCGATCACATCATAATCAGAGATACACGCCGGGTGCTGATTTCACAAGAAGTGAGTATAATATATCTAACTCGCTCTAGCAGTGCCTCAACTGTTGTCTCATAGATCCTCTTCACACTCAACTCACTTTGCGCTCATCGTATGTGTCACCAGTCATCGCTAGGTATTCTAGTAGCCCCCCTTAACATTTATCACATCCATTTTAGTTTCTCACCCGTACGCCCTCATTTAACACGCGACTAAGAGCTCAGCGCGCTCACTCACTCGCTCACAACTAGTGCTATTAATATAACTATGCACTCATCTATATTCCTAGTTGACACACGCTCACACAATTCTCTACTGACTGTACTCAACTCTCCCAGACTTATTCTCAGACCCTCAATTACTGCGATATACCTCTAACTGCCCACCAACATGATAGATTTTGTATCCTTGATAGCACACACAGAAGACGCGTGGGTTGTGGCGCCCTGAGCGTCTCGACCCTAAGACAGTACTCCGTACGCACCTCTACATAGCTATTCGAATCAATATCACCAGCTCTGAGTGACGCGGCCCTCGCCTCACTTCGCACGTTTGTGCATCTGCTAGTACCACGATACCCTCCGCACACCATCTTACGCAATCTAGCTGGCCCTCTTATACCGGTCGCGACGTAAATAGGATTATAATATCAATATATAAATATAAAATGCTATATGTCCATTAGTAGTGGCCCAGTGCCGATTTATTATTTATCTCTACCTCACATTTATTCAATCGAGCGTGTGGACTATTGCTCGTAAATACTATTCCCCTCACTATAGACATCATACGCGATTTTATAATAGATAATTCCTATAACTACTAACGCCCTTAATAGACGATCTATAAAGCTAAAACTATATGCCAGACACTGAGTCTGAAGAATATGATAATAATAAATGAAAAATATTTTTCTGGCCTAAAAATCAAAGGAAGAAAAGTAAAAACAAAAAAAAAATTGTTATTTTCTCTGACATAATTTCGTGTCCTTACAGCAACTTGCGTATTAATTTGAGATAAATCACATTATTACAAGAATTACAGTCAGTTGCATTCTGTCTGTTTGGATTTTGCTAAATATGGTTAATATATAAAAATAAAAAAAACAATAATTGAAAACTTGGATCTATAGGGTATTTGGTATTTGGTATTTTTTTTTTCAAAGATTTGAATCTCTTTGAAAAGTTCTCTTATAAGACCTAGGTAACTCTGCCTATAGACTATAGTTAATTACACTGATTTAAGCTTAGTAGGTAAATTGATTAGTTGAAGGCAAAAAGAATAGAGATAGATTGAAATAGTGGGGATATGAAAATAAACAATTTGCCTCCATATCTTTAACATTTTGATTATTATGAATTTGAACACGTGCACAT